>JAOWBW010000990.1:418122-626322 GCA_026119855.1 Campanula takesimana
TCGGGTGATGCCTCGTACTAATGCGCTTTTGGAAATGCGCTCGTTCCCACACAATGGTTTCCTCTCGATGGAATCAAAGCAGTCCAGAGTCGCCACCTCATTTTATTTTAGGAAAACGAAGATAGAACTTTTTTTAGAGAAAGTGGGTTCGGGGGCTAAGTTACGAGAAGAGAAGGGGTTAGGCACTCTCCTCCCCCCGTGATGGTCTCTAGTATGCATGCCACGTAGATTCAATTTCATGCCTTTTACCTTGCTTTTATGCCCTAACATATCAAAGTTTAGATCTGGAAAGTTTTCAAGCCATCAAGCAAGTTTAAATCACACAAAAACACCTCTGACATTTTGGTGTCAGGACAGGAAGTATGCTAATCTGAGAACAGAGAGTGAAACAAAAAATGGAAAGAACCTCTTACACTCAGGGTAAAAATATATATTTACATTATCATCTTTTTTTTTTGTCTAGAACTAAATACCTTTGTAGTCTAAGACCAAAAACAACGTTTGCTATGCATAAATAGAGCAACAAGACAGAAAGGTGCGATGGACAGTCTGCTGGAAATCTACAAAAGGGATGAAAACACCATGAAAACTCATCTACATGAAGTGATGTGGGCATGAAACTTTGTGTGTGCATATATATACATACTAACAACACAAAACAACAGCCATTTGAGCATTTAATCATGGTATATCATCATTTATAGAGAAGAACAACAAGAGTATCAACATTACATCTTTGGACATCAAATGGGGGTCTAGCCTAACAAGTGGCTAGACCCTTTTCCAAATCACATAAGGATCTACATTTTACATGGATGAAATTTACAAGAACAAGAGATTACCTAGATGTGCTTCCTTTGCTTCCAAGGAAAGACTTTTTTGTTACTTTTCTTAAGGTGTTTGCCTTAGATTGAAAGAGTGTTTAAGTGAGTTGTTTTTGCTTGTGTTTGGTGCATGTTTTGGGGTGGTGCTATGGTAGTGTAGTGGTGGTTTAATGACTAGGATTTGAGGGGGTTGTGGATGCTTGGGAGAGAGCCAAAAGGGCTGAATATGGAATGAAGTGAGTTGGAGGGTTGTGTATGAAGTGTGGGTGAGTTCTCCTTTGTAAAAGGATGAGGGGGTGGTGATATGGAGGAGGGAGGTTGTCAAATGACCTTAGGTCACCCTTGCTAGCTTAGGAGCCATTTTAGGGGTCATCTACCCGGTAGGAGCAGCTGAGAAGGGATTAAAGTTGATGTGAATGGCCAAGTTGTTGAAGAACAAACTGCAGGTCTGGAGCTCCCATAGTAGCCGTACGGCTGGACTGGTGGTCGGGGAGATTTGACTTTGCCACGTGTCGCGCTCCGATTGGACCATTCTCTATCCACTTGGCCAACCACCTTCATCCACTTGCTGCAATCTGGTTGGGCATCATACTCTTGCTTGAATGCTTTGACGTGAATGAGCACAATTTGCTTCCGGTATTGGTCTGTAACAGTCCAAGATTTGTCCGAATGGCGCATAACGATGTTTCGGTTGTCCCGCGTCCCAACATGAAAGTTTCTTGAATAATCTTGTGGTCACGTACGTCTATCTGAAATATGTTAATGAGGAAGGAATGACAATTATACATTTTTAATGCACAGAATGGATAATAACGAGCAGTTCTAAGGTGGCGGGCCCCGTTTTCGGGTTCCGCAGCTCAAAATTGAAGTACATGCTTGTTTACTCTTTTTTCGCTCTGATCATGAATTTGAAGTCCGTTAATCCATTCGATGCACCAATAAGGCTTACGGAACTCCCGCATAGCCAAATCGAGGGCTTAGGTCAATTTTAGGGTTTAGACCAATAAAAGGGGTTTGATAAGGGGGTGCGAGATCGGGGTATCTACAGAGCCCCTCGTCGAATCTCCTTGTAATGTAAAGGGGATTCTACGATTCACTAAGACAAAAACAATCTCGTCTAGGGTGTAACGGCTGGGTCCAAAGTAGGACTTCCTACGTATCTCTTTTCGAGAATCAAGCCTCCGTAGTTCTAACTCAAACAAGCAATCAACACACAGACAAACAATGGTCGGTACCAGATTCCCAGTTTACCTACGTATCTCTTTCGAGAATCAGACCAATCGTAGTTCAGGTTTATTGAAATTTAAAATGCAGGGGGTTGCATTGAGATGCGTTGTCTCTTTGCTGGGGAGGAAATTCACATGAGAAAACATTTATGATAACGGACGACTGAGTTCACCGGGGTGAACTTCCTACGTATCCCTCCATGAGAATCAAGTCAAAACGTAGTTCGGGGGAGGTACAACTCGGGCAGGTGAGAAGACCAAGGTGGAACAACAATACTCAAGGATTGACGCAAGGTACAATCGGAGCGGGGGCTACATCTCAGAATCCGGGAGATGACCTAAATCAACATCAAGATGAGTCGCATCTGACTCTGGGGATCGGTCTTCGACTGACAATTTGTAAAAACGGACGGGCGACTGAGTTAACCGGGGTAAATTTCCTACGTATCCCTCCATGGGGATCAAGTCGAGTCGTAGTTCTGACTCGAACCAACTCAATCAATCAAGAAAGGCTTAAGATCAACATTACTCGAGGATTAACGCAAGGTACAAGCGGAGCGGGGGTATATCTCAGAATCCGGGAGATGACCTAAATCAACATCAAGATGAGTCGCATCTGACTCTAGGGATCGGTCTTCGACTGACAATTTGCAAAAACGGGCGACTGAGTTCACCGGGGGAACTGCCTACGTATCCCTCCATGGGAATCAAGTCGAGTCATAGTTTTGACTCGAACCAACTCAATCAATCAAGAGAAGGCTTAAAATCAACATTACTCGAGGATTGGCGCAAGGTACAATCCGTGGAGGTACTTCTCAAAATCCGGGAGATGTCCTAATTTCGACATCAAGATGAGTCGCATCTGACTCTTCGGGGGAGGAAACCTCGAAATCTAGGAGGTGACATAATTCAACATCAAGTTGAGTCGCATCTGACTCTGGGGGAAGGAACTGTTGTTCAAATAGATTCCTAGTCACTTGAATTACTTAATCCTAATCAGGTCTACACTTAGGATCCCCCAATTTTATTAGAACCTCTTTAGGACCCTTAAGATTCCTTGTGACCTACACAGGTGTATTACATCTCTTCATACAAGGCAAACCAGTAAGAGGAAGCAAATCAGCAGACCAGTAAACAGTTACCGATCAACTCTATTCTCAAACAAGTTGCGATCAACTGCTATTGCGATCAACTTGCTACACAAGTTGCCGATCAACTTGCTACACAAGTTGCCGATCAACTCTATTCTCAATATGCCGATAAAGAAAGACAGTCTGTACTGTCAGTCAGGTTACATCGTTCCATCTTAAAATTAACCTTGCTGATTGTCCCAATCCTTTCATACTGTTTTATCAAAAAGTAGTTTACCTGCTCTGTAGTGATTACTGCGCCGTCTGACACATAGCTACTTTTAGCTATACTCTGTCTCTACTTGCTTTTGCAGGTAACCGGTTGAGACAAAGGGGTCTTTACCCATCAGACTTTTCCAAGTATGCGTGTACTCCAAATCTTTGCCATTAATGCTCAAGATACCGCATTAAATGCTCCTCACCTACCCAGCTGGAAATTCAAATATTATCCTTCTTCAACAACCAAGACATTTGCTCCTCTTATATAGAGGACTTGCTGCATTGAAGAAGGTGTACCATGAAGAGAGTTGATTGTTGAAGCATTCATTAAAGCTTAACATTCCGTCCATATAATCATTAGACATTAATAGGACATACACTCGTGCACAAACTCATCACTTTGTTAATATTCCCAAGTTAGACTTATATAAGGAATATTGTGATTGAGTTATTCACACACCCACCTGAGTGAGAAAAGTTCTTTTGAAACTTGCCGCTCAAAAACACTGGTCAGTATTTGTTTTACGATCCATTAGAAATTTCTAGAACTTAGTCTTTGTATACCGGCAAAGCCATGCTTGTAATAGACTAGAAATATATAATAGTACTCTTAACCCAAATCCAGTTCTGACCAAACTTGGTAGAGGACGTAGCAGTATTTACACTGTGAACCTCTCCAAATCTCTGTGTCTCTTGTCAGCTACTTTATTCTTGCCGTTGAAAATCTCTCACCAGCTGATCTAACTGTTCATACTGATTCATTGTATTTTCCTTTGACCAATCTCTTGAAACTGCATTGAACTTTTGGAAACAACTTTGTGTTTAAACTAAGCTCTGAAAACTATTTCTTACCGATTTAAGTGTGAGTTAAAACTTAGTCATATCTTCTCCGCTGCGCTTACTGATAATAGTTTGCAAACTGATAAGTGACTTTGCATTTATAAAAATGTTTCTTGAAAAGTTTTTAAAAGGCTATTCACCCCCCCTCTAGCCTATTTTCCTACCAATTGGGCCTAACATTTGGTATCAGAGCTTGAATTTTGAAAGAAATTTCCAAGCTTTGCAGCTTGTATTGCCGATACCATGACAGGAAAAATCATGCAGTCGTTCAACATCACTACCATTCCGTTGTTGAACGTCAATGAGTTTGGTGTCAACCACTCCGCTGACTGCTCATGCTGATCAAGACACTGAACAAGAAACGCATGTTCAAGCTGATGAAACCTTGATTGACAACCTAGAGAAGAATGGACTGATGAAGACAAACTTTCAGTTGCTCCAGATGGAAAGGCGTGCACATTATCTCATGTGGATTGGACGACAAGCAATATAAACGGATTGACTTGTGCTCCACGGCTCAACAATGCTGGAACAAACTCCTTGCATACTTTGAAGGAGATGAGCACGTGAAAGACAATAGACTCTACGACTGCATTGCTGAGTTGAATCTTTCAAGAAACTAGATGGTGAATCTCTCAGAAGTGCCTACGACAGATTCTGCGAGGTAGTAATTTATGTGCTTCATTAGGTAAAGTGTTATACTATGAAAGATCTTAATATTCGTTTTTAAGCTCTTTAGGAAATGAGTATCATACTAAGGTCACTGCTGTAGAGAAGTTAGAGACTTAAACAAGACCTCTATTCAGATCTTGTGTCTAGTCTGTTCTTGTATGAGAGAGAACTGCAAAAATTAACGTTCTCGATAAAAATTTCAAAAACTTGTCTCTATCAGCTCAATCTCAGGTATCTTTTCCTTCAAACAAAATCCCTCCTATAGATCCCCATCAAAACACCCTGCTGTTCAAAAATCTCAGAAACACCTTCAGAACAAACAATGGAAGAAGACGAATTTGCCGCCTTCGCCAAAACTACAAGAGGTTTAAAGACTTCAAAAGGATGCAAAAAGAATGTCACCAGCAACAAAAATCCTTTACACCACCATTTCAAAAATCAGCAAGCTACAACAAACCAAGTACCAGTGCTACCGATGGCAAAAACAGCAAAGGTGATCTTGTCTGCTTCAACTGCAGAAAACCTGGTCACTTTCTTCAAAATGTCCTCAGCCAAAGTATGAATACGTGAGGAAATCATTAACAAGAGATATCCAAAGTCTCAAAGTTATGTTGCCGATGATAGCACAGAAAAGCCTTGCCGGTCTGGTGTGAAACCGATTCAGATGAAGATGCCGATGAAGATGCAGATGCCGATGTAAGTTTCATTGCATTAGATTCAGATGATGCCGATATTCATCCTTGCGACTCCAATCTACCGAGATCCCTCGTCGCCAAAGACTCCAGTCAAAGAAATACCAACTGGAAGAGTTCAATCATACTTCAAGGAAGTAAGCATCAAAGCAGAAAACCCATAGGATACAAGGTTCATCAAGTGGGAACTTCACTCTATGGACAGTGTAACTCTTCTCACTTAATGCTTCTAAAACAAAACCCTTGCTGATGACAGAAAATTCTCATTCAGCGAACATCCAATACTGCCAAAAGCCTTTCGAAAACCCATCTCTTCCCTACCTGACTTCTCACCTGAACCCATTCTCTCCACTTCAAAAGATTCAGCCGACCCTCTTCCAGAATTATCTAAGGCTGAGATGGTAGAGACAATGGATGAAATTTTTATTGATTATGAGAAGCTGAGTAGCGTTCTTAAGTAATGGCTGCTGATTTCAAAAGAATTTCTAACGAGAATAGCTCGCTTATGTCTGAACTTTCAGTTCTTAAAGGACACGAGCTTGAGTCTGTTCTTCTAAAGAAAGAAAAACCTAGATCTCAAAAGTCAAGTGGCAGTATTGATAGATCAGATCGAAGATCTTGTGAAAAGAAACAATCATCTCTCAAGGATTGTTGATTCTTACACAAAATCTAGAGTTGCTGTTTAAACAATCCTACAGACCCAAATGTCATATAAGGACCAATCTGGGTTAGATTTGATTCCAGCAGCAGTAGCTCTACTGAACTTGTGCGACCGAGAAAAAGGATGAGAAAGTTGAATGTAGTCCTGTTAACTCAGTGCATAAGGATATGCTAAGCCAATATACAAGTGTTGTGCAATGAAGTATCCTAAGAACCAGAACAAAAGGAATGATAAGCACAAACAAAGATATGTTAAGGTTGCTGATACTGAGTCTGCCGATAACGGTATTCTTGGTGAATACATCAGCAGAGCAAGTGCTGCCGGTCTAACCACCTCTGCTGCCGATACACAAGTACCAAAAAGGTAACTGCTAAAGGTAAACAGAATGGAAAGAAAGGCAACACTAGCACCTTTAAACCTACTAAGTTTGTGCCTGCTCAATTCCCTAGTTCTTCTAATGCACTGACTAAACAGAATGATGTTCTAGTTCTACCGACTCTATCGCGACCCTGAACCCCGCGGGCCCGAGATCGCGAGCTGGACGTCGACTTAAACAATAAACTCTAAAATAATAGAGATAAAAATTTCCTTTTTTACCAAAAGAGGATAACACAAAGTTATAAAATATACAAATCCTAATGACGTCAATGTTGGTACAAATATCCGAAAAAGGTTACACATTTATATAATGTAAACCCACTAATATCAACCGGCCCCAAAAGCTCAACCCTCGCGACGTCCTCGTGATCAGCGAGTCTAATTCCTTGGTCCTGGGGGGGGGGGTTAAGGAAAAACAAAGATAAAAAGAAAGGGGGTGAGATAAATCTCAATAAGTACTAATGCAACTACATGACATGCTATGATGCAATAAGCAATAAAAAATAATAATTCACATAACACATAGCAATTATCATTTAACAGATAGCAGCGGAAATAAACAATTAACAAAGGATATTAGCCAAGGTTTCCCAACTGATAGAACCAAATAAAGGTCGCTGCGCAGCTTCAACAATCAACAATCAACATCTTCATAATAGCATGAAAGCTTGAAGAGAAAACCCTGGTACCGGAACCAATAACAAAGTAACATGCCACAAAGGGCGGGAGCCATGCCACAAAGTCATGCTCCAAAACGTGTAGCTAGAATACTCACAAAAGGAGCTAGCTCATCCCATCCAAGGCCAATCTGGATGAGGAAACAAGGACCAATGGGCGATGCTATACTGGACTTGGCTTGTGCCATTATAGCATTATCCATTGCCTGACTTGATACACAATTAACCAGCTGGACTTTCAAATAAAAGCTAATTAACAAACTCTAGCTTAAATAAACAACCACTGATTCCAAAGTAGGGAACCTTTCCAAATAAATTACCACAACGGTAAACCAATCCAAGCCACACATCAAAGATGGCACACATTCCCAAACAATTCTCAATCAAATTCTCTAACACTTTTATTCAACAAAGAACCAAATCCAATTAATAAAGTGTTCCACGATGTTAACTTAGGTAAATAGAGAAATAAACCTAAACTAGTTAAGCCCTAAGTCCTAAACCAAGCAAAAGGGAGAATTCTGAACCAGGGGCGGGCGGGCGCCTGGAGTGACACGCCCCAAGTCCCGGGATCCCCTAATAGAACCTCGAACCTGGTGCGCGTAACTAACAAGAAACAAGAAACTAACGGGAAATAGGAACAATACCTGTTAGAAACAAACTGACATGATATATATACTCAAGAGTATGGAGCTAAGATAGCTCACACGAGTTCTAGACCAAGAAAATTAAAACCAAACAAGGTTACATACAACGGAAGACATGCCTAGCAAATAAGCTGGCATCAAGAACTGTCTAGGGACAACAAATACTACCCCAATACAAGCCCAGAGTTTATTAAACTCATACAAGATCGTCCTTACCAAAGTATAAAAGGACACTAACTTCGAACAAGAAGATCCTGCTGAGTAAGTTCCCAGCTAAGTCGAGCCTCACTGCGTACTATCCCCTGCTTTCCTGGGGGGGGGGAAACAATTACACAAATAAAGGGTGAGATAAATCTCAGTAAGCTATTAACATGCAACTATATGTCATGTTATCATGCAATACAAGTAGATACTCAACTAAACATATATCAAGTATCATCAAGTAACAAGTATAGGAGAGGCTAAGCCAACTCAACAATTAATCAAGCTCAGATATGATCAGGTAACAAGTAGTCAGTAGTGTGAGAGGCTAGACCAGCTCACCAAGATGCACATAGGCCTATCACGCATTACCTGAATCCTTCCTTATTTCTCCCAAGAATACATTTTGTTGTCGATGCTTTTCTAGCTGAGGACAACCAAGAACAGGAACAAGAGACTGCTGTGCAGTATATAAGAAGACCTGGTAACCAGTGTCATTCACAAGAACAAGATCCACGAGGTGAACAGGACAGGAGTTAGCATTCACTTAGGTCAGGCTATTGCTCCACCAAGGAACTATGCCTTACTATGGCCGTAGTAAGGGGTCAGGCGGAAATACATAGGGACCCGATTGTCACTTAAACCCCAGCTCTCGCGACAAGCGTGAGCCTATATATTTTCGAACAAGCAAGGAAATCAGCTGGACTCACACAAGAATGCAACAAGTAGATGTTTACTTGAACTACGAGAACAGAACTCAGTCCCTTATTAGTGGACTATTCATGCACCATGTAACATGTGATCATGTGCTATCGAGAATATGCACCATGTACATATATCACTCACGAGAATATAAGTACACGTACTCAATTATTGGAGACTACCATCAAGTTCACAAGCTATGGCACGTAAGTGTCCATGTAACACGATAAATCCAAGTTAGGGTCTATTAATAACCACCTCAATAAGTATAGGGTATATCATTCATATCACTTTGTCACATGCCAAGTTTGCACGTACATATTCATATCACGTTTAACACATTAACGTGTCTGTCAGATTACCCTACTATAAAATAGAGCCCAACCTTAGACTTAAACACGTAGAGAATAGGTCCCTCATACCTAATCACAGCATATCTCACGTATATGTAGTGTATCGCTACTTTTCTAACACATTTGTGTTCTGTAGTAATTCATTACTTAAATCGTAGACACGATTATATGAATATCTTCATATTAACTAGTCATTTTCTTAGAACATATTCCAGACAAGATATCTTCTTATTCTTTATACTTAAAGTATATACATGATTGAAAACCAATATAGCACTACTTGTGTTCATAACCTACTCACACTATCAAATTCAAGTATGTAGTAGAGTTAATCATTCTCTATCTAGTTCCATAACACAATTCTTTGGTTATTCATACCATGTACAGCAATCAAGAAGCCACATTCTAAAGTAAATATATGCAAGATTTGCATATACAATCAAGACTCTTTCAAGTTTATTACATACACATATATTGGTACACATACAAGATTTTATAATCTTATATTCAAGTTTTATCCAATGATTTGGCAATGTACAATCAATGTCTATACTTCAAGTTGCCTCACCTTAAACAGTTCAAGACATTCAAGACATATACAAGATTTTATCATCTTATGTTCTCAATCCATTGGATGGTTAAACCTGTACAAGAGTTAACATTTATACTTCGTTCAAGCTAGGAAGTGAATACATCCACGTATTAATTCTAATCCTTTTCTTAGGACATTCAAGCTCAAGACATTAGTTGGTGCCCCTAAGGTACACAACATAACTTCAAGACACATAAAGAGTTACCACTCTTATACTCAAGTTATCATTTAATTATGATTCCAAGTCCACATTCATTTATTCACAAAGGGACTATTTTTCAGTACTAGAGTGTTCTACAACACTCATCTAGGCATCTAGGGTAGTACCCTAAACCTAGACTAAGACTACTTCAAGTTCAAATTAAGTAATGAGCTATACCACTCATACTTACAAGTTCATAATCCCCTACATAGGATATTCGAGCTCAAGACACTAATTTGGTGCTCTCACGGTGCACAAACATTAGTTCCAAGACAAGCATAACACATAAGTGCTTGTCATAGCACTTTCAAGACATATAGAAGAGTTGTTACTCTTATACTTAAGTTCTCATTTGAGTTCTATAAGTGTTCATGTACAAGACTAAGTTCTCATTTTAATTAAATGAGTATCATGTTTAAGACCAAGTTCTGATGCCCCTAAGGTGTCACAACACTTGCTAGGACATCTTATACTAAGGTTATATACCTTAACTAGAGTTACTTCCAACTTATACAAACTTTAAACAACATTTTGTTTTTCAGGTAACTGTGCGGTCGCCCAAAATGGCCTGTGCGGTCGCACACAAGAGGTCAATTCCTTTGAAAAACCTTTCAGAAAGATGGGCGGTCGCCCAAGTATTTTTGTGCGGTCGCACAAGGTACCACAATGCGAAATTTTTATTTCTTTTCCAGGTTAAGAAATTTCCCGTCCCAAGCGTAGGAGTAACTTTTACTAACTCTTAGGCAATACCCAAAACATTATTTCAGGCTCAATTATTTCTTTTACCGTCCATAAATAATAGGACAATTTCCTTTTATTCCAATTTAATATTCACCGACCCAAAGTATAAGTACAATTTATATTATACTAATAACCCATTTAGGGATACTTCCATTCATTTCCCCGTACCACAAATAATGATACAATTTTTCTAATAATATTTAAATCAAGTTACTATTTCCGTCTCACGAATAGGAGTATAATTTCCTTTCACATTACCAGGACACTTTTAAGTTAAATTTCATGCTTTGAAATTTATACTAAAGTTCTTTCATCATTTTCACACACAGAGGGTTTATACTCCATCTGTCCCAAAATTACAAGTATCACAAAAATCACCCCAAATCACGAAATTCACAAGCACAAGTATCAAAAATAATATAAAGCATGTTATTACAAGCAAGGGGAGCTAATACTTACCTAGTCAAAAATCAAGTTGACCCAAATAAATTTCTGATCGGCCTGGAACGCTCTATTCAACGCCACGAATATTTATCCGGGACCAGAATCACGAACGGAGTGATAATTAATCGCGAGGAGTCGAGAATAGGGTAAAATTGAACTCCTTCTAGGAAACAGAGAGAAAGTACGAGAAACTTTGAGAAAACTGAATTGCCTTTCTCAGGCAACAACATTATATACTTGGAACTTTCCAAGAATTGCACCTAGGCCCCTCAAGTTCTAACTTTGACAAAAAGGCCCCTAAACTTTCAACTTTGACATTTAACCACCTTAATTTTCTAAAGTAATTAAATAATTAACTCAAATAAAATAGCATATAAATATGCTAGTCAAGAATTTAACAAGCAAGTCAAAAATTTAACAATTAAGTCAAATATTTAACGAGAATAAAGATGGGCGTTACATCCTCCCCACCTTAAAGAAAATTCGTCCTCGAATTTTTACTAGATCAAGATTATAACATATATAATCAACAAATAGAACTCAAGAACATCACGACTATGCACAGATACTCACAAATATTCTATGCAATTTAGATGTATAAATTATAACATCAAAACACATAAAGTCAAGTAGACTCGATTAGTCAATCCACTATATTGGTGAAACTTGACATATCCACTAAAATAATAGAACTGGTCATATCCTCCAGATCACTGTAATACTAGTCAAATCCACTAGGCAATCTCAGATACTGAAGTCGTGGTTATCCATCGTTTCAATATTCAGAACTGACTTTACGTATATCAATCCATCAAGACAATCCATCAAAGATGTAGCTCTCGGTGTCAAATAGTTAACAATGGAGCTGCCTCGAAATTCATTCATGAATCTCTAACAAGATCAAGAATATCTCAAGAACACGCATATCTTGGTTGTTTCCACTAATAGGTCAACACAGATACTCAATTCAGACATCCACTACAAGGTAGATATATCCTCTATCAAGAAATTATCAAGTTGAATCTTCAACTGTTTAAACTCAATCGAGGTCAAGAAATTAATCCAGGTGTCAGCACTATATTCGCACTGTAAGAACTCATGATATCCAGTTTCTCATCAAGAATGGATATCATCCATCGGTGTTTGGTATAGAAATTCTACTATCAATCACATAGGTTAAATACCAGTACAATCTCAAGAACCCTTTCTAACTTTCAATGCAGAACATAAAAGTTATGCATAAATCTATCATGCTCACATATAGTCAGCATACTAGCATAGAAATAATACCATCTATTATGGTAAACAAGATTGGCCTAACACATAGAAAGCCAAGTCATGACACGTAGACAGCCAAGATATCACGTATCACATCAATGTCCCATACCGGTGACACGAAAATTAACATAGAACGTTATAGGGTGTATCACCCACACTTCTATCAAGCTCTTACTAATAACAATATCAACACGTAGTCTCTTACTAGAGATACACTTCCACGCAATTCACGAGATAAGGACAAGCATGCATATATAGCACGAAACAATGTCCACAAGACAAGATAGATACGCCTAAGTCTTTAAAGACTCGGGCTCTCGATTCTCAAACCATCTAATCCAATGGATCAACACTATCAACACCAGTCCTATGTCTGGTATAACAACAAGTAACGAAGCACTCGGCGTCGAAAACACCCCAAGACTAACCCAACCTAGGCCATAGACCCTATCCAGGCTTAGAGCTAAACCATAGCTCTGATACCACACTGACACGCCCCAAGTCCCGGGATCCCCTAATAGAACCTCGAACCTGGTGCGCGTAACTAACAAGAAACAAGAAACTAACGGGAAACAGGAACAATACCTGTTAAAAACAAACTGACATGATATATATATACTCAAGAGTATGGAGCTAAGATAGCTCACACGAGTTCTAGACCAAGAAAATTAAACCAAACAAGGTTACATACAACGGAAGACATGCCTAGCAAATAAGCTGGCATCAAGAACTGTCTAGGACAACAAATACTACCCCAATACAAGCCCAGAGTTTATTAACTCATACAAGATCGTCCTTACCAAAGTATAAAAGGACACTAACTTCGAACAAGAAGATCCTGCTGAGTAAGTTCCCAGCTAAGTCGAGCCTCACTGCGTCCTATCCCCTGCTCTCCTGGGGGGAAACAATTAAACAAATAAAGGGTGAGATAAATCTCAGTAAGCTATTAACATGCAAATATATGTCATGTTATCATGCAATACAAGTAGATACTCAACTAAACATATATCAAGTATCATCAAGTAACAAGTATAGGAGAGGCTAAGCTAACTCAACAAGTAATCAAGCTCAAGATATGATCAGGTAACAAGTAGTCAAGTAGTGTGAGAGGCTAGACCAGCTCACCAAGATGCACATAGGCCTATCACGCATTGTACCTGAATCCTTCCTTATTTCTCCCAAGAATACCATTTGTGTCGATGCTTTTCTAGCTGAGGACAACCAAAACAGGAACAAGAGACTGCTGTGAAGTATATAAAAGACCTGGTAACCAGTGTCATTCACAAGAACAAGATCCACGAGGTGAACAGGACAGAGTTAGCATTCACTTTGGTCAGGCTTATTGCTCCAACCAAGGAAGCTATGCCATTACTATGGCCGTAGTAAGGGGTCAGGCGGAAATACATAGGGACCCGATTGTCACTTAAACCCAGCTCTCACGACAAGCGTGAACCTATATATTTTTGAACAAGCAAGGAAACCAGCTGGACTCACACAAGAATGCACAAGTAGATGTTTACTTGAACTACGAGAACAGAACTCAGTCCCTTATTTGTGGACTATTCTTTATGCCCATGTAATCATGTATCATGTGCTCACGAGAATATGCACCATGTAATCATATATCATGTGCTCACGAGAATATAAGTACACGTACTCAATTATTGCGAATACCAATCAAGTTCAACTATGGCACGTAAGTGTCCATGTAACACGATCAATCCAAGTTAGGGTCTATTAATAACAGACCTCAAATAAGTAGTAGGGTATATCATTCTATATCACTTTGTCACATGCCAAGTTTGCACGTACATATTCATATCACGTTTAACACATTAACGTGTCTGTCACGATACCCTTACTATAAAATAGAGCCCAATACCTTAGACTCTAAACACGTAGTAGAATAGGTCACATCATACCTAATCACAGTCATATCTCACGTATATGTATCGTTAGTAATTATAACACATATTGTATTCTGTAGTTATTCTTATTACTTAAATCGTATTCACGATTATCTATATTACACTAGTCCCTATTTTCTTAGGAACCATTTCAAGACAAGATATCTTCTTTAATACTTTATTAAGTATATACATGATTAAAACCAATCACTAGCACTTTAGGTGTTCATAACACTTACATACACACGTATCAAATTCAAGTATGTAGTAGAGTTAATCATTCTCTAAGTTCCATAACCCAATATTCATACCATGTACCCATCAATCAAGAAGCCACATTCTATCAAGTAAATATATCAAGATTTGCATATACCATCAAGACTCTTTCAAGTTTATTACCATACAAGTTATCATTTAATCTATGATTCAAGTCCACTTATTTCATTTATTCATTCAAAGGGACTATTTTTCAGTTCACTAGAGTGTTCATACGTAACAAATCATCTAGTTCCATGGGTTAGTACCAAGTCTAAACCTACACCAAGACTACTAAACCTACAAGTTCAAATTAAGTAATGAGCTATACCACTCATACTTACAAGTTCATAATCCCCTACATAGGATATTCGAGCTCAAGACACTAATTTGGTGCTCTCACGGTGCACAAACATTAGTTCCAAGACAAGCATAACACATAAGTGCTTGTTCATAGCACTTTCAAGACATATAGAAGAGTTGTTACTCTTATACTTAAGTTCTCATTTGAGTTCTATAAGTGTCCATGTACAAGACTAAGTTCTCATTTTAATTAAATGAGTATTCATGTTTAAGACCAAGTTCTGATGCCCCTAAGGTGTCACAACACTTGCTAGGACATCTTATACTAAGGTTATATACCTTAACTAGAGTTACTTCCAATTTATACAAACTTTTTTTGTTTTTCAGGTAACTGTGCGGTCGCCCAAATGGCCTGTGCGGTCGCACACAAGCAGGTCAATTCCTTTGAAAAACCTTTCAGAAAGATGGGCGGTCGCCCAAGTATTTTTGTGCGGTCGCACAAGGTACCACAATGCGAAATTTTTATTTCTTTTCCAGGTTAAGAAATTTCCCGTCCCAAGCGTAGGAGTAACTTTTACTAACTCTTAGGCAATACCCAAAACATTATTTCAGGCTCAATTCATTCTTTTACCGTCCCATAAATAATAGGACAATTTCCTTTTATTCCAATTTAATATTTCACCGACCCAAAAGTATAAGTACAATTTTATATTATACTAATATACCCATTTAGGGATACTTCCATTCATTTCCCCGTACCACAAATAATGATACAATTTTTCTAATAATATTTAAATCAAGTTACTATTTTACCGTCTCACGAATAGGAGTATAATTTCCTTTTCACATTACCAGGACACTTTTAAGTTAAATTTCATGCTTTGAAATTTATACTAAAGTTCTTTCATCATTTTCACACACAGAGGGTTTATACTCCATCTGTCCCAAAATTACAAGTATCACAAAAATCAAAATCATATATCAAAATAACATATAAGCATGTTATTACAAGCAAGGGGGAGCTAATAACTTACCTAGTCAAAAATCAAGTTGACCCAAATAAATTTCTGATCGGCCTGGAACGCTCTATTCAACGCCACGAATATTTATCCGGGACCAGAATCACGAACGGAGTGATAATTAATCGCGAGGAGTCGAGAATAGGGTAAAATTGAACTCCCTTCTAGGAAACAGAGAGAAAGTACGAGAAACTTTGAGAAAACTGAATTGCCTTTCTCAGGCAACAACATTATATACTTGGAACTTTCCAAGAATTGCACCTAGGCCCCTCAAGTTCTAACTTTGACAAAAAGGCCCCTAAACTTTCAACTTTGACATTTAACCACCTTAATTTTCTAAAGTAATTAAATAATTAACTCAAATAAAATAGCATATAATATGCTAGTCAAGAATTTAACAAGCAAGTCAAAAATTTAACAATTAAGTCAAATATTTAACGAGAATAAAGATGGGCGTTACATCCTCCCCACCTTAAAGAAAATTCGTCCTCGAATTTTACTAGATCAAGATTATAACATATATAATCAACAAATAGAACTCAAGAACATCACGACTATGCACAGATACTCACAAATATTCTATGCAATTTAGATGTATAAATTATAACATCAAAACCCATAAAGTCAAGTAGACTCGATTAGTCAATCCACTATATTGGGGAAACTTGACATATCCACTAAAATAATAGAACTGGTCATATCCTCCAGATCACTGTAATACTAGTCAAATCCACTAGGCAATCTCAGATACTGAAGTCGTGGTTATCCATCGTTTCAATATTCAGAACTGACTTTACGTATATCAATCCATCAAGACAATCCATCAAAAGATGTAGCTCTCGGTGTCAAATAGTTAACAATGGAGCTGCCTTCGAAATTCATTCATGAATCTCTAACAAGATCAAGAATATCTCAAGAACACGCATACCTTGGTTGTTTCCACTAATAGGTCAACACAGATACTCAATTCAGACATCCACTACAAGGTAGATATATCCTCTATCAAGAAATTCTCAAGTTGAATCTTCAACTGGTTTAACTCAATCGAGGTCAAGAACATTAATCCAGGTGTCAGCACTATATTCGCACTGTAAGAACTCAAGATAATCCAAGTTTCTCATCAAGAATGGATACATCCATCTGGTTTGGTATAGAAATTCCACTATCAATCACATAGGTTAAATACCCAGTACAATCTCAAGAACCCTTTCTAGACTTTCAATGCAGAACATAAAAGGTTATGCATAAATCTATCATGCTCACATATATAGTCAAGCATACTAGCATAGAAATAATTACCATCTATTATGGTAAACAAGATTGGCCTAACACATAGAAAGCCAAGTCATGACACGTAGACAGCCAAGCTATATCACGTATCACATCAATGTCCCATACCGGTGACACGACCAAATTAACATAGAACGTATAGGGTGTTATCACCCACACTTCTATCAAGCTCTTACTAATAACAATATCAACACGTAGTCTCTTACTAGAGAATACACTTCCACGCAATTCACGAGATAAGGACAAGCATGCATATATAGCACGAAACAATGTCCACAAGACAAGATAGATACGCCTAAGTCTTTAAATACTCGCGCTCTCGATTCTCAAACCATCTAATCCAATTGGATCAACACTATCAACACCAGTCCTATGCCTGGTATAACAACATGTAACGAAGCACTCGGCGTCGAAAACACACCTAAGACTAACCCAACCTAGGCCATAGACCCTATCCAGGCTTAGAGCTAAACCATAGCTCTGATACCACACTGACACGCCCCAAGTCCCGGGATCCCCTAATAGAACCTCGAACCTGGTGCGCGTAACTAACAAGAAACAAGAAACTAACGGGAAACAGGAACAATACCTGTTAGAAACAAACTGACATGATATATATACTCAAGAGTATGGAGCTAAGATAGCTCACACGAGTTCTAGACCAAGAAAATTAAAACCAAACAAGGTTACATACAACGAAAGACATGCCTAGCAAATAAGCTGGCATCAAGAACTGTCTAGGGACAACAAATACTACCCCAATACAAGCCCAGAGTTTATTAACTCATACAAGATCGTCGTTACCAAAGTATAAAAGGACACTAACTTCGAACAAGAAGATCCTGCTGAGTAAGTTCCCAGCTAAGTCGAGCCTCACTGCGTACTATCCCCTGCTTTCCTGGGGGGGGAAACAATTAAACAAATAAAGGGTGAGATAAATATCAGTAAGCTATTAACATGCAACTATATGTCATGTTATCATGCAATACAAGTAGATACTCAACTAAACATATATCAAGTATCATCAAGTAACAAGTATAGGAGTGGCTAAGCCAACTCAAAAAGTAATCAAGCTCAAGATATGATCAGGTAACAAGTAGTCAAGTAGTGTGAGAGGCTAGACCAGCTCACCAAGATGCACATAGGCCTATCACGCATTTTACCTGAATCCTTCCTTATTTCTCCCAAGAATACCATTTGTTGTCAATGCTTTTCTAGCTGAGGACAACCAAGAACAGGAACAAGAGACTGCTGTGCAGTATATAAGAAGACCTGGTAACCAGTGTCATTCACAAGAACAAGATCCACGAGGTGAACAGGACAGGAGTTAGCATTCACTTAGGTCAGGCTTATTGCTCCAACCAAGGAAGCTATGCCCTTACTATGGCCGGTAGTAAGGGGTCAGGCGGAAATACATAGGGACCCGATTGTCACTTAAACCCCATCTCTCGCGACAAGCGTGAACCTATATATTTTCGAACAAGCAAGGAAAACCAGCTGGACTCACACAAGAATGCACAAGTAGATGTTTACTTGAACTACGAGAACAGAACTCAGTCCCTTATTAGTGGACTATTCTTTATGCACCATGTAATCATGTATCATGTGCTCACGAGAATATGCACCATGTAATCATATATCATGTGCTCACGAGAATATAAGTACACGTACTCAATTATTGCGAATACCAATCAAGTTCAACTATGGCACGTAAGTGTCCATGTAACACGATCAATCCAAGTTAGGGTCTATTAATAACAGACCTCAAATAAGTAGTAGGGTATATCATTCTATATCACTTTGTCACATGCCAAGTTTGCACGTACATATTCATATCACGTTTAACACATTAACGTGTCTGTCACGATACCCTTACTATCAAATAGAGCCCAATACCTTAGACTCTAAACACGTAGTAGAATAGGTCACATCATACCTAATCACAGTCATATCTCACGTATATGTATCGTTAGTAATCGAATACATTTTCTAACACATATTGTATTCTGTAGTTATTCTTATTACTTAAATCGCAGTATTCACGATTATATGAATTATCTTCATATTACACTAGTCCCTATTTTCTTTAGGAACCATTTCAAGACAAGATATCTTCTTTATTCTTTTTATACTTTATTAAGTATATACATGATTAAAACCAATCACTAGCACTTTAGTGTTTGTTCATAACACTTACAATACACACGTATCAAATTCAAGTATGTAGTAGAGTTAATCATTCTCTATCTAGTTCCATATCCCAATTCTTTGGTTATTCATACCATGTACCCATCAATCAAGAAGCCACATTCTATCAAGTAAATATATGCAAGATTTTCATATACACATCAAGACTCTTTCAAGTTTATTACCATACACATATATTGGTATCAAGGCACGTACAAGATTTTATAATCTTATATTCAAGTCTTTATCCAATTATTTGGATGTTCAAGTCATGTACAAGATTTTATTGTCTTATACTTCAAGTTACTGTCTCACCTTAAGACATTCAAGACATTCAAGACATATACAAGATTTTATCATCTTATATCCAAGTTCTCAATCCATTTCTTTGGATGGTTAAACCTGTACAAGAGTTAAACATCTTATACTTCGAGTTCAAGCTAGGAAGATGAATTATACATCTTTCACGTATTAATTTCTAATCCTTTTGTTAGGACATTCAAGCTCAAGACATTAGTTGGTGCCCCTAAGGTACACAACATTAACTTCAAGACACATAAAAGAGTTACCACTCTTATACTCAAGTTATCATTTAATTATGATTCAAGTCCACATTTCATTTATTCACAAAGGGACTATTTTTCAGTACTAGAGTGTTGTACAACACTCATCTAGGCCATCTAGGGTAGTACCCTACACCTACACCAAGACTACTTCAAGTTCAAATTAAGTAATGAGCTATACCACTCATACTTACAAGTTCATAATCCCCTACATAGGATATTCGAGCTCAAGACACTAATTTGGTGCTCTCACGGTGCACAAACATTAGTTCCAAGACAAGCATAACACATAAGTGCTTGTTCATAGCACTTTCAAGACATATAGAAGAGTTGTTACTCTTATACTTAAGTTCTCATTTGAGTTCTATAAGTGTCCATGTACAAGACTAAGTTCTCATTTTAATTAAATGAGTATTCATGTTTAAGACCAAGTTCTGATGCCCCTAAGGTGTCACAACACTTGCTAGGACATCTTATACTAAGGTTATATACCTTAACTAGAGTTACTTCCAACTTATACAAACTTTAAACAACATTTTGTTTTTCAGGTAACTGTGCGGTCGCCCAAAATGGCCTGTGCGGTCGCACACAAGCAGGTCAATTCCTTTGAAAAACCTTTCAGAAAGATGGGCGGTCGCCCAAGTATTTTTGTGCGGTCGCACAAGGTACCACAATGCGAAATTTTTATTTCTTTTCCAGGTTAAGAAATTTCCCGTCCCAAGCGTAGGAGTAACTTTTACTAACTCTTAGGCAATACCCAAAACATTATTTCAGGCTCAATTCATTTCTTTTACCGTCCCATAAATAATAGGACAATTTCCTTTTATTCCAATTTAATATTTCACCGACCCAAAAGTATAAGTACAATTTTATATTATACTAATATACCCATTTAGGGATACTTCCATTCATTTCCCCGTACCACAAATAATGATACAATTTTTCTAATAATATTTAAATCAAGTTACTATTTTACCGTCTCACGAATAGGAGTATAATTTCCTTTTCACATTACCAGGACACTTTTAAGTTAAATTTCATGCTTTGAAATTTATACTAAAGTTCTTTCATCATTTTCACACACAGAGGGTTTATACTCCATCTGTCCCAAAATTACAAGTATCACAAAAATCACCCCAAATCACGAAATTCACAAGCACAAGTATCAAAAATAACATATAAGCATGTTATTACAAGCAAGGGGGAGCTAATAACTTACCTAGTCAAAAATCAAGTTGACCCAAATAAATTTCTGATCGGCCTGGAACGCTCTATTCAACGCCACGAATATTTATCCGGGACCAGAATCACGAACGGAGTGATAATTAATCGCGAGGAGTCAGAATAGGGTAAAATTGAACTCCCTTCTAGGAAACAGAGAGAAAGTACGAGAAACTTTGAGAAAACTGAATTGCCTTTCTCAGGCAACAACATTATATACTTGGAACTTTCCAAGAATTGCACCTAGGCCCCTCAAGGTCAACTTTGACAGTAATTACTCAAATAAAATCAGACAAGAATCAAGCAAGTCAAAAATACAAGGTAAAGATACATATCGTCCTCTACTAGATCAAGAAATTCTCAAGTTGAATCTTCAACTGGTTTAACTCAATCGAGGTCAAGAACATTAATCCAGGTGTCAGCACTATATTCGCACTGTAAGAACTCAAGATAATCCAAGTTTCTCATCAAGAATGGATACATCCATCTGGTTTGGTATAGAAATTCCACTATCAATCACATAGGTTAAATACCCAGTACAATCTCAAGAACCCTTTCTAGACTTTCAATGCAGAACATAAAAGGTTATGCATAAATCTATCATGCTCACATATATAGTCAAGCATACTAGCATAGAAATAATTACCATCTATTATGGTAAACAAGATTGGCCTAACACATAGAAAGCCAAGTCATGACACGTAGACAGCCAAGCTATATCACGTATCACATCAATGTCCCATACCGGTGACACGACCAAATTAACATAGAACGTATAGGGTGTTATCACCCACAATTCTATCAAGCTCTTACTAATAACAATATCAACACGTAGTCTCTTACTAGAGAATACACTTCCACGCAATTCACGAGATAAGGACAAGCATGCATATATAGCACGAAACAATGTCCACAAGACAAGATAGATACGCCTAAGTCTTTAAAGACTCGCGCTCTCGATTCTCAAACCATCTAATCCAATTGGATCAACACTATCAACACCAGTCCTATGCCTGGTATAACAACAAGTAACGAAGCACTCGGCGTCAAAAACACACCCAAGACTAACCCAACCTAGGCCATAGACCCTATCCAGGCTTAGAGCTAAACCATAGCTCTGATACCACACTGACACGCCCCAAGTCCCGGGATCCCCTAATAGAACCTCGAACCTGGTGCGCGTAACTAACAAGAAACAAGAAACTAACGGGAAACAGGAACAATACCTGTTAGAAACAAACTGACATGATATATATACTCAAGAGTATGGAGCTAAGATAGCTCACACGAGTTCTAGACAAAGAAAATTACCAAACAAGGTTACATACAACGGAAGACATGCCTAGCAAATAAGCTGGCATCAAGAACTGTCTAGGGACAACAAATACTACCCCAATACAAGCCCAGAGTTTATTAACTCATACAAGATCGTCCTTACCAAAGTATAAAAGGACACTAACTTCGAACAAGAAGATCCTGCTGAGTAAGTTCCCAGCTAAGTCGAGCCTCACTGCGTACTATCCCCTGCTTTCCTGGGGGGGGGCGAAACAATTAAACAAATAAAGGGTGAGATAAATCTCAGTAAGCTATTAACATGCAACTATATGTCATGTTATCATGCAATACAAGTAGATACTCAACTAAACATATATCAAGTATCATCAAGTAACAAGTATAGGAGAGGCTAAGCCAACTCAACAAGTAATCAAGCTCAAGATATGATCAGGTAACAAGTAGTCAAGTAGTGTGAGAGGCTAGACCAGCTCACCAAGATGCACATAGGCCTATCACGCATTGTACCTGAATCCTTCCTTATTTCTCCCAAGAATACCATTTGTTGTCGATGCTTTTCTAGCTGAGGACAACCAAGAACAGGAACAAGAGACTGCTGTGCAGTATATAAGAAGACCTGGTAACCAGTGTCATTCACAAGAACAAGATCCACGAGGTGAACAGGACAGGAGTTAGCATTCACTTAGGTCAGTCTTATTGCTCCAACCAAGGAAGCTATGCCATTACTATGGCCGGTAGTAAGGGGTCAGGCGGAAATACATAGGGACCCAAAAGTATAAGTACAATTTTATATTATACTAATATACCCATTTAGGGATACTTCCATTCATTTCCCCGTACCACAAATAATGATACAATTTTTCTAATAATATTTAAATCAAGTTACTATTTTACCGTCTCACGAATAGGAGTATAATTTCCTTTTCACATTACCAGGACACTTTTAAGTTAAATTTCATGCTTTGAAATTTATACTAAAGTTCTTTCATCATTTTCACACACAGAGGGTTTATACTCCATCTGTCCCAAAATTACAAGTATCACAAAAATCACCCCAAATCACGAAATTCACAAGCACAAGTATCAAAAATAATATATAAGCATGTTATTACAAGCAAGGGGGAGCTAATAACTTACCTAGTCAAAAATCAAGTTGACCCAAATAAATTTCTGATCGGCCTGGAACGCTCTATTCAACGCCACGAATATTTATCCGGGACCAGAATCACGAACGGAGTGATAATTAATCGCGAGGAGTCGAGAATAGGGTAAAATTGAACTCCCTTCTAGGAAACAGAGAGAAAGTACGAGAAACTTTGAGAAAACTGAATTGCCTTTCTCAGGCAACAACATTATATACTTGGAACTTTCCAAGAATTGCACCTAGGCCCCTCAAGTTCTAACTTTGACAAAAAGGCCCCTAAACTTTCAACTTTGACATTTAACCACCTTAATTTTCTAAAGTAATTAAATAATTAACTCAAATAAAATAGCATATAAATATGCTAGTCAAGAATTTAACAAGCAAGTCAAAAATTTAACAATTAAGTCAAATATTTAACGAGAATAAAGATGGGCGTTACATGGAGTGGGGCGAGCGCGCGCTTAAATGACCAGAAGGTCAGGCCGCTGGAAAAAGGGGTGTAGGCGGGCGCCTGGGTCGAGGCGGGCGGGCGCCTGGTCTGGTTTCAGGCCGGGAAAACAGAGCTGGGTTCTTCATTTTACATACCCATTTCAGACATTCTCAAAATCAATACTTCCAACATGAACCCCAAAGTACCCAAACAACAACTATCCAAAGAGGGGACCTTGTTAACACCATCCATCAACCAAAACCAAGATCAAATCCCAACATTCAACAAAATCACCATTTTTAATCAAAACCCAAAATAAATTTCAAATAAATTCTAAACTCAACCAAACTTCAAATATAACACACCAAGCATTATATAAACATGATATGAACATTTTAGCATAAAAATGGGGGAAAAGCAACTTACTTGAGATTTCTCAAAGACGATGGATTTCAAATATTTTTGGCTTCCTACGATCCTATCGACGATCTAAACAAGTTTCAAGTTATGAGAAATGAGAGATAATGAGAGGAAGAGGAAGAAAATGAAGAGAGAAGGAAAGAGAGAAAAACTTACCACTTCAAGGAGAGAGAGAGATTGAGCTGGGAGAGAAAGATGAGAAGTGAGGGAGAAGGAGTAGGGAGGTGAGGGAGAAGAGAGGGAGTAGGAAGAATTATTTCAAAAACTTACACATAGACCCCTTCCCCATCTACTAACACAAATACTTACACTCCCTACTAACAATTAAGACCCAACAATACTACACTAAATGCTAGGCATAATTATGATGAAACATAAAATGCACACATAAATATTTAAATAAATAATAATTTAAATAATTAAATAAGCAAATAAATAAATAATAATTATTTATTACTTAATAAAATAGAGCCTAGTTTTCGGGTCGCGACATTCACTCCCCTTAAAGAAAATTCGACCCGAATTTTAACGAGACTTACCCGAATTAAAAAGCCACGGATATTTCCTCTCGATCTCATCTCGGAGCTCCCACGTCGACTCCTCGATATTATGATTCCTCCAAAGAACTCTAACCAACGCAATGCTTTTGCTCCTCAACTCTTGGACTTTAGAATCTAGGATCCGAACCGGTCGTTCCTCATAAGTCATATCCGGCTCTATATCCTCCGGTACCCTTGGTAAAACGTGAGAAGGATCATGAACGTACTTCCGAAGCATAGAAACGTGAAAAACATTATGTAACCGGTCCAAAGATGGAGGTAACACAAGACGATACGCTAGAAGTCCAACCTTTCCCAAAATCTCGAACGGGCCAATAAACCTCGGAGCCAATTTGCCTTTCTTCCCAAACCTACGAATACCCACCTTCGGAGATACTTTCAAGAACACAAAATCACCGGTCTGAAAACTAAGATCTCGCCTTCGGTTATATGCATAGCTCTTGTGTCGACTCTGGGCTGTTTTCAATCTATCCCGGATAACTCTAACTTTCTCAACCGAATCCCGAAGCAAATCACTCCCCACGATCTTCGCTTCACCGACCTCATCCCTACAGATAGGCGATCTACATTTCCTCCCATACAAGGCCTCATACGGTGCCATCTCGATACTAGCCTGATAACTGTTGTTGTAAGAGAATTCCACTAACGGTAAATGTCTATCCCAAGAATCAGAAAAGTCTATCGAACAAGCTCGCAACATATCCTCCAAAATCTGAATGGTCCTCTCGGATTGACCATCGGTCTGAGGGTGAAAAGCTGTACAAAAACGCAAGTCTGTACCCAAAGCTTCCTGAAACGCCTTCCAGAATCTTGAAGTAAACCTCGGGTCTCGATCTGACACAATACTAACCGGAACCCCATGCAATCTCACAATCTCATCAATGTAAAGGGTCGCAAGCTTTTCCATCGAGTACCTAATGTCAATAGGCAAGAAATGTGCACTCTTGGTCAGTCTATCCACGATTACCCAAACACTGTCATACTTCCTACGGGTACGAGGTAGTCCCGTAACGAAATCCATAGTCACATGCTCCCATTTCCACTCCGGAATCTCTAGCGGCTGAAGTAGTCCCGCGGGTCTCTGATGCTCTGCTTTAACTTGTTGACAGGTCAAACATTTCGATACGTAGTCTGCGATCTCCCTCTTCATGTTATTCCACCAAAAGTGTTGCTTTAAATTTTGATACATCTTCATACTACCCGTATGAATAGTATATCTCGATTTGTGACCCTCATCTAAAACTTGCCTCTTTATTCCACCAACATCGGGTACGCACAAACGACCACGGAAAGTCAACACCCCACTCGAACTCAAAGAAAAATCCTCGAAGTTCTTTTCCTTCAATTTACCCATTATCTTCACCAACTCGGGATCTTCTTTCTGAGCTTCCTTTATCCTCTGAATTAGGGTCGGAGACACCCTAATATTCGCAAAGATAGCCCCATGTCTCGATTCACGAGGACACCAATCTCGAACATCCTCAAGCATTTTCCACTCACGGACCATCATCGAAGCCACATAAGACTTCCTACTAATCGCATCGGCTACCACATTTGCTTTCCCCGGGTGATAGGAAATCGTACAATCATAATCCTTCAACAATTCCATCCATCGGCGTTGCCTATTATTTACTCTTTCTGGGAGAAAAGGTATTTCAAACTCTTGTGATCGGTGAAAATCTCAAACTTCGCTCCATAAAGGTAATGCTTCCATTTGTACAACGCAAAGACTATCGCCGCCAACTCCATATCATGAGTCGGGTAATTCTGTTCACTAGGGGTCAACTTCCTCGAAGCATAGGCAATCACTTTTCTGTTCTGCATCAAAACACAACCCAAACCCTCTTTCGAAGCATCACTGTAAATTACTAAATCATCATTCCCATTAGGCAAAGTCAAGATTGGAGCGGTAGTCAACCTCTTCTTCAATTCCTCGAAACTCTTGTCACATTTCTCGGTCCACTCAAACGGGACATCCTTCCGGGTCAACTGAGTCATCGGAGTAGCAATCCTCAAAAACCCTTCTATAAATCTTCGGTAATACCCGGCCAAACCCAGAAAACTTCTGATCTCGGTCACTGACTCGGGTCTCTTCCAATCCACTATAGCTTCAATCTTTGCAGGATCCACAGAAATCCCGTCTTTAGAAATCACATGGCCCAGAAATGACACCTTCTCGAGCCAAAATTCGCATTTACTAAACTTCACAAACAACTGCTCCCTCGCAAGAATGGATAAAACTGTCCTCAAGTGCTGCTCGTGCTCCTCTTGAGATTTAGAATAGACAAGGATGTCATCGATGAAGATCACCACAAACGAGTCAAGATACAGATGGAAAACCCGGTTCATCAAATCCATAAACACGGCCGGTGCGTTAGTCAACCCAAACGGCATAACCAAGAACTCGTAATGACCATAGCGAGTGCGAAAGGCAGTCTTCAGAATATCTTCCGATCGAATCTTCAACTGATGGTACCCACTCCTCAAATCAAGTTTAGAAAACACAACTAAGCCTTGAAGCTGATCAAACAAATCATCGATGTAAGGTAGGGGATACTTATTCTTCACCGTAACCTGATTCAATCTTCGGTAATCTATACACAATCTCAAAGAACCATCTTTCTTCCGCACAAACAAAACCGGTGCTCCCCACGGGAAAACACTAGGGCGGATAAACCCTCGATCAAGCAACTCTTGCAATTGAACCTTTAGTTCCTTCAACTCTGCGGGAGCCAACCTATACGGTGCCTTTGAAATCGGAGCTGTACCCGGCAAAAGATCTATACAAAACTCTATCTCACGATCGGGAGGCATATTATATTCAGAAGAGAAAACATCGGGAAATTCCCTAACTACCCGAACACTCTCCAAACTAGGGGATTCTTTCCTAGTATCAAGAACACTAGCCAAATACCCCTCACAACCACGATGCAATAATTTTCTCGCTTTCACATAAGAAATGATACGAAAATTTCTACCAAAAGGCATAGCCTCAAAAACAAATTTAGGCGCATCGGGAATAGAAAAAGTAACAACTTTCCTACGGCAATCAATAGAAGCATGAAACTTGCTCAACCAATCCATACCCAAAATAACATCAAAGTCCTGAATAGGAAGGACTACAAAGTCCGCACACAAGACACGACCACATATAACCACATCACAAGCACGAAAGACTCTATCAGTCACCAAACACTCTCCCATAGGAGTAGACACCTCTAACACATAAGGCAATGACTCAAATGCAGCATTTAGTAGAGAAGCAAATTGCACAGAAATGTAAGAATGGGATGATCCTGGATCTACTAACGCTCGAGCGCTCACATTAAACACAGAAACAATACCTCTAATAACAGAAGGATCATCGGTAGCTTGTTATTGATTCATAGCAAATACCCTTCCTTGGACCTTGGGCTTCCCCGCAGCATCTCTTTTCTGACCCTGTGGAGCACCAGCTCCTACCCCAGTCGGTTGACCTCTGAATCTCGGGCAATCCTTCGCAAAATGCCCCAACTGCCCACAGTTCATACATTTCCCTTGCTTCTTCCAACACTGGTCCTCCAAGTGTCCTCCCCTTTGGAAATATGAACAAAGCCTCCTATTTTGGTTCCCTTGGTTCCCGGCGATGGTACCCGGATTCCTTGGGATCGGTTGCCCTCGGAACTGAGATTGTCCCCCAAAATTACCTCGGTTATCAGAACGGTTTTGTGGCTTGCCTTGCCCTCCTTGTTTGCTCGGGTTAGTCACCTCTACCTTCTTCTTATGCTCCTCTATATCTTGCTCGATCATATAGGCTCGGTCCACCTCATCTTGGAATGTCACAATCCTTTGGGCTATAAGTTGAGTCCGAATAGAAGTCTTCAAACCCCGGATGAATCTCATAGCTTTCTGTTCCTCGGTCCGCACAAGATAGTCACAATACCGGGCTAATTCTGTGAACTTAGCCGAGTATTGAGCTATAGACAACAACCCTTGCTCCAAGTTGAGTAGCTCGATCTCCTTTCGGTTCTGGTCCACTACCGGAATCAAATGCTCCTTGAACTTCCATACAAACAATTCCCAAGCATACACTGTGTGAGTGTCATCCAAACTAGCTTTCACCCCTTTCCACCAATGCTCGGCGGCACCCAAAGTTTATAATCCGCGAACCGGACCCTATCCTCGTCCGTACACCCAAACACATCATAGATTTTCTCCATAGACTCAATCCATAGCTCGGCCTTCTTCACATCGGGCTCACCATCGAACTCTCTTGGTTTTAATTTCAGAAACTGCTCCAACCCGTAACGTGGAGGTGGCACATGCTCCTCTCTTGGCCCTTGGTCATGAATAGCCTTCATGGCGGCCTCAAACATTCCTTGGAACATGGCAAGGTTCTCTTCCCGAAGATCATTCTGATTCTGAGCCCCACTAGAACCTTCACCTGTTCTTATTCTAGCCATTGAGAACAATTACCTGCATAAAACATCAACCGTTACTCACTCCGAACACAACTACCCACCTAGGTCATACTAGTCCACCTAGACTTATACTTAAAGCTAAACCATAGCTCTGATACCTACTGTTGCGACCCCGAACCCCGCGGGCCCGAGATCGCGAGCTGGACGTCAACTTAAACAATAAACTCTAAAATAATGGAGATAAAAATTTCCTTTTTTACCAAAAGAGGATAACACAAAGTTATAAAATATACAAATCCTAATGAAGTTAATGTTTGGTACAAATATCCCAAAAAGGTTACACATTTATATAATGTAAACCCACCAATATCAACCTGCCCCAAAAGCTCAACCCTCGCGACGTCCTCGTGATCAGCGAGTCTAATTCCTTGGTCCTGGGGGGGGGTTAAGGAAAAACAAAGATAAAAAGAAAGGGGGTGAGATAAATCTCAATAAGTTACTAATGCAACTACATGACATGCTATGATGCAATAAGCAATAAACAATAATAATTCACATAACACATAGCAATTATCATTTAACAGATAGCAGCGGAAATAAACAATTAACAAAGGATATTAGCCAAGGTTTCCCAACTGATAGAACCAAATAAAGGTCGCTGCGCATCTTCAACAATCAACAATCAACATCTTCATAATAGCATGAAAGCTTGAAGAGAAAACCCCCGGTACCGGAACCAATAACAAAGTAACATGCCACAAAGGGCGGGAGCCATGCCACAAAGTCATGCTCCAAAACGTGTAGCTAGAATAATCACAAAAGGAGGTAGCTCATCCCATCCAAGGCCAATCTGGATGAGGAAATAAGGACCAATGGGCGATGCTATACTGGACTTGGCTTGTGCCATTATAGCATTATCCATTGCCTGACTCGATACACAATTAACCAGCTAGACTTTCAAATAAAAGCTAAGTAACAAACTCTAGCTTAAATAAACAACCACTGATTCCAAAGTAGGGAACCTTTCCAAATAAATTACCACAACGGTAAACCAATCCAAGCCACACATCAAAGATGGCACACATTCCCAAACAATTCTCAATCAAATTCTCTAACACTTTTATTCACAAAAGAACCAAATCCAATTAATAAAGTGTTCCACGATGTTAACTTAGGTAAATTAGAAGAAATAAACCTAAACTAGCCTAAACCAAGCAAGCCCTAAGTCCTAAACCAAGCAAAAGGGAGAATTCTGAACCAGGGGCGGGCGGGCGCCTGGCGTGGGGCGAGCGCGCGCTTAAATGACCAGAAGGTCAGGCCGCTGGAAAAAGGGGTGTAGGCGGGCGCCTGGGACCAGGCGGGCGGGCGCCTGGTCTGGTTTCAGGCCGGGAAAACAGAGCTGGGTTCTTCATTTTACATACCCATTTCACACATTCTCAAAATCAATACTTCCAACATGAACCCCAAAGTACCCAAACAACAACTATCCAAAGAGGGGACCTTGATAACACCATCCATCAACCAAAACCAAGATCAAATCCCAACATAACAAAATCACCATTTTTAATCAAAACCCAAAATAAATTTCAAATAAATTCTAAACTCAACCAAACTTCAAATATAACACACCAAGCATTATATAAACATGATATGAACATTTTAGCATAAAAATGGGGGAAAAGCAACTTACTTGAGATTTCTCAAAGACGATGGATTTCAAATATTTTTGGCTTCCTACGATCCTATCGACGATCTAAACAAGTTTCAAGTTATGAGAAATGAGAGATAATGAGAGGAAGAGGAAGAAAATGAAGAGAGAAGGAAAGAGAGAAAAACTTACCACTTCAAGGAGAGAGAGAGTTGAGCTGGGAGAGAAAGATGAGAAGTGAGGGAGAAGGAGTAGGGAGGTGAGGGAGAAGAGAGGGAGTAGGAAGAATTATTTCAAAAACTTACACATAGACCCCTTCCCCATCTACTAACACAAATACTTACACTCCCTACTAACAATTAAGACCCAACAATACTACACTAACACAAACGACTCAAATAAAATGCTAGGCATAATTATGATGAAACATAAAATGCACACATAAATATTTAAATAAATAATAATTTAAATAATTAAATAAGCAAATAAATAAAAAATAATTATTTATTACTTAATAAAATAGAGCCTAGTTTTCGGGTCGCGACAAACTCCACAGCCTATCAGTCAAGTGAGATGTTCTAATACTTCTGATTATGGTCACAAGGCTCATGAATGCCTCTTGAAGCACCTATCTGGACCTACTGAGGTTACATCCTCTAGTGGTGGCCAGATGTGGTTGCCAAAGAGGAACTAACACTCGGACCCAAGAATAAGGGGGACCATAAGCATACCGTTTTATTTCAGGAATGCTTCATGGCCTCAACTGGTGCAAGCAAGGATTTGTGGATTCTAGATAGTGGCTGTTCAAGACACATGACAGGATTTGCAGATCTACTTGCCGATATCTCAGAAGCATCAGGTCCCCCAGTGGTTTTCGGTGATAATGCCAAAGGAAAAATCATCGGTATTGGTACCATCAAAAGAGGTGCAGCACTGTACAGAAGGTCTCTCTAGTGGATGGTCTGAAACACAACCTTCTATCAATATCACAATTCTGTGATAAAGGAATGCAATGTGTATTTACTACTTCCAAATGCTTTGTGAAAGACATTGTTTCCAATGAAACTCTTCTCAGTGCCAAACGTAAAGGTAACATTTATGCAGTAGATTTAAGTACTATTGTTAGTACCCGACCTGAAAATGAGTTTATTAGGACTTTCCCAAAAATACAAGGACTTTATAGGAATTATAAACCTTGCAAAGACTTGTCCCGGATTCCCAAAATATCTCATTTATGAAAAAATCTATCAAAATAGGTAACAATTGGTTTCCTTAAAACCATGCAGAAACCCTGCTTAAGAATCAAGTCAGCCTGCAACCTTGGCCATGCGGCCAACCTTGCTGCGCGTTGATCTTGGCCACGCGGCCACTCTTGTCACCGGCTTCAACCATGGCCAGGCGGCCAACCTTGCGCTGGATGATCCTGACCATCAGATCTTCCTATCAGCCTACTATATAAACCATTCCATTCTATTGGTTTAGGGGCGATTTGGAGAGTTCTAAAGTCCGAATTTTTGAGTTCTTAAACACTATTTTGCTCTCTAATTAGCATTCAAACACTCAAGAAGATCCAAAGTTTATTTCTTGCCAACATAGGTAAGTGTTCTAACTTTTTCTTCATGTTCTTGCATTATTTTTAATGTAGATCTTTTATATTCATGTTCTTTCATGTTTATTCATAGTTTCTTCATGTGCTTTGCATGTTCATTCATATGTTCATAATATGTTCTTTGCATGTTCTTCGTGTTCATAGATTAAAACCTTATTTATGCTATATTTAGGGTTGCGATCTTCATAATTACATGTTATTTCATAGACGATGATGATCGAGGGTTCATCAACCCGAGGATGATCTAGGAACTACTTCTAAACCCTAATCTTTAGGTAATTCCCCCCTCATTACGCATGATCCCGATTCTTCTGCCTATTCTAATTCTCTGCGAACTACGCTGACCTGAGCTTCTCACATTGAGAGGAACGTAGGCAATCTTCGGATCTGGTCTAAATCACTAACACACTACTAACACATTCATCATGATAGAAAGACCGATCAATTCGGGCAATAGGAGTGATAACGTTCAATATTCTTCTCTTGTTGTAATTTGACCCCCGAACCCACTAAAAATGCTTTTTTCAATGTTTTGACTTTAATTAAAACGGCGTGGCGACTCTCATAATTTTAATGTCGTTATGAATATTCCCTTTGTAAATAAAAATAATCACAAGATACTTCCCATGCGTCGCTTCATCGGAAAGGGGTATTCACAGTGGCGACTCTGCTGGGGACTGCTTTGAAACTTTTTCAAACTTAGTGGGTCTAACTTTCGTTCACTTCATGATGTTTGCCATGTTCTCACATGCACCTTACACTTTGCCATGTTCCCACATGCACCACACTTTCCATGTTCACACATGCACATACCTGCCATGTTCACACATGCACACACCTGCCATGTTTGCACATGCACCCTACACACACTTGCCATGTTTACACATGCACACACTTGCCATGTTTATACATGCACCTCACATACTTGCCATGTTTACACATGCACCCGCGCACCCCGCAATGTTAATACTTGTACTTTGTTGATACTTGTACTTTGTATATACCTTGTATCCTTGTACCTTGTTATTTTCGCTTTAGTATTAGGGTCAAACAAAACTCTGCCATGCTCCCTTGTACATTATTCTCTATCTCTCTCTCTCTCTATCATGCATTGCATTTGCATCATCCTAACATTAAAAACTTCTCTCTTTTCTCCCTAAAAATAATTAGTTTTTACCACACACTACCACAGTCCGTGTCAGCACTGCACAGGTCCCCATTACCCGGAGCATTCGATGTGCAGGAATTTGTGCGCTACTGTCGCACTCTTTTCGAGTCACTGGTCTATTCCACTCACCGTATACGGTGGGAACCTTTTACCTAACCCGTGTCAACCCACACTAGTATAGGTAACACACCTAGGTTTTGACCGGTTGGTTTGACTAGCTTTTTCTTAATAGTCAATTAACGTGCTGTCTATGTCGAGTCATCCCCAAGTCAATGATGAATCGAGATCTTTGAGAGAAAGTGCACAAAAAAGTGATTTCCCTATAAGGGACGTGCCATGGTGAGATGAGTGTTTATTGCCAAGATCTCCGCTCATCATTAACTTGCGTAGGATGCAACATAGACATCACGTTTAATGCCTTTAAGGAAGGGTTAGTCGTAGGATCCGATGGTTGGTGGAAGCCGCTTGCCCTATAGGACCCTCGCCCAAATTGTCCGTTTGGGGGTGTGCAATGCAGGTGAAAAACGAGGGGTCTATAGAGGTAGTGATGGCCTCCACTGATCGTAGTCCTCTAACTAGTTGCGAAAAAGGGGTATCCCTTCCAACCAATTAGGATGTAAATAATGTATGTTTTTGTAAATTAAAATATACTTTGCATGAGCCTTCCCCCTCTCCTAAAGCTTTATCGCCCTTCAACCTTTCAGCAAAGCAAGTTTGGATCCGTTCGGATGGTCGACTACAATGTGAAGCTTCTATTCCGTCCACGTTCTCAGTCTCGTCATCAGCGATGTCAACTCCCGCTTCATCTTCAGCCTCTGCTCCTCCTGCTAGTGCCGCCGAGCTCAACATCGAGACCACTCTCAATAGTATTCCCCCAAGCCTCCAGAACTTCCTCGCCGGGCTCGAAGCCAAGATCAAGAATCTCGAGGAAAGCAACAAGATGTTGGAAGACCATAACCAACAGTTGATGGGTCACATTCAACAAAAGGGAACTAGACTGGTGCCCGATGGTGAGAATTTCATTTATGTCGACGATGAAGAGGTCAATACCAACTGTCCCCCAACACCAATGCCACTGCCTTCCCATTTCCAAGCTACCGCAATGTTCCACCTCCTTCCCTCTACACCCAACAAGGTTTCACTACCATGAGCAAGAACAAGGCTGTCTATGAACCTTCCCCCGAACTGCTTGGTGGCTACCTCTCTGCTAGCAAACTACCCGCACCCTCGTTGCCTCTGAGTATTGGGATGGCCGCTGCTACTACTTCCACTACTCCGCCCATCATTCTGTCAGAATCTATCCCCGACATCTCCAATCACCCTGTGGTCACAGCCATGCAAGAGCAAATGCGAAAGTTGATCGAGACCGTGGATAAGCAAAGTGCACCGACTACCAAGACAATCAACCCTAGCCAAGTGGGGGCTCTCCCAAAGGATTTCAAGATGCCTAAAGTGGCAATGTTTCATGGCGACTCGTGTCGACTCATTTGGATAGTTATGTGTTGGCCATGAGGGCTCGTGACTGCACCAACGAACAAATGGCTCGCGTATTCCATAGTACTTTGGATGGTATAGCTCTGCGTTGGTTCTTGGGGCTAGAACCAAGCGAGAGGCAAACGTTGGATCAAATCAGTTCCATTTTCTGTGAGAAGTATCAAGCTAACTTGGATTGGCATGTGAATCGAACGGATCTTGAGAACACTATGCAAAAGCCCGGCGAGGCTATTTATGATTTTTACAAGAGGTGGAACCATCGGTTGTGCGAGGTCCATAACCCACCAAAAGCAAAAGAACAGAAGCAGATTTTCTACAAGTGCTTGCTACCGGAGATGAAAGCAGCTATAGGTAATGGTTACTTCCCTGATTTGCGGGAAATGGTTGACGCCGGAGTAAGGTACGAAGCAGGGTTCACTGGGATTGTGCCGCCAAAAGAAAGTCCAAAGACCAACAACAACAACTCCTTCCGCTACAAGGCTCCTACTGCGCCTGCGCCTCCTAGGGGTGGAAAGGAGTCCGTCGGCCAAGTAAATATGGTCCAGAAAGAGGTCCCGCTAGATGTCCAAGCCGTAACAAGGAATGGGGCTCTGCCGCAAAGAGAGAGGGAACACTTTGACGATTTTGGTATGCCCATGGGGAAGGTCTTTGACGTGTTAGTCAAGAGAGGTCTTATCAAGCCTTTGGAGAATTACCAACCCGCCTACCCAAGAACCGATTTGGACGCCTCCAAGTTCTGCAAGTATCACAAGCACATCGGGAACACAACGGATGGTTGTATTCAATTGAAGCACGTAGTTCAAGGGTTGATCAATGACAAAAGATTGAGAAGCCGAAGGGTCCTAATGTGGTGAATAACCCTCTTCCTAACAATGGGGGTGGGGTGAATATGGTGCAAACATGCGAGATCAGTATCCTAGAGCTCATGGATGCCTTTGACAAGATAGGGCTCACGATGGTGGATATCTTCATGGCATTGGTGACGTTAGAAATGCTCGAACCGTTAGAAGGACACCTTCCCCGTCTTGGTTACGATTTATCAAAGTTTTGCCACTACCACAAGTGCACCGGTCACACTACCGAAGAATGTTTTGAACTCAAGAAAGCCGTAAAAGAGCTCATCCACAAGGGAGTAGTCGAAGACCCTAGAGATTATGTTGCTAGCAATATACTCTTGGTAGAACTTAGTGAGATCACTGATCCGGCCAAGCCTGTTGTGGCGGACTGTGATGAGATGGGTTGTATTCCAATGACTAATAATAAAGAATCTTCTTGCTACTTGCTGTCTTTAGAAGAACTAGTGAGTGAAGTCGAATCTCTAGAGGGAAAGAGTCCCAAACCCTCTCAACCTCTTTCTTGGGCCAAAATCTTCGAGGAGGCCGAAAAGACCGAAGTTTCGCCCCCTTGTCATGACTCGCCATTGTCTTTGGAGGAGCTACGTGCAGAAGTTTGTCTCCTTACAAGATCCGGTCAAGTGTACCAATCCGACCCGAAGGGTGCAAAGAAAGTCTTTGGGAAGGAACCCGAACAAGCCGACCTAGACAAAGAAGACCCTATCCTCATTCAACTCAAACAAACCCAAGCCCATATTTCACTATGGTCCCTACTCACCTCCTCCCTAGCCCATCGCCTCATGCTCGAGCAAAACCACGCCGCCACCATGGTACCATCCACTACTACCCCGGAGGATGTCACCTACATGATTGGTAATATCCACTATGGAAACATCATCACTTTCTCGGAGCTAGACAAGCCAGTGTTCGGAGTTGATCATAATGAGCCTTTATACATCACTGTTGAAGTAAATGGCAAGAAGATTCCCCGTGTATTCATTGACAATGGTTCTGCTATTAATATCCTGCCTTCAAGGATGATGGATGTGGTTGGCGTTCCTGGTGTTGATTTACGCCCATCCAAGCAAACCATCAAAGCTTATGACTCTACATGCCGCGCCGTGATAGGCGAAGCCACTTTGCCCATTACCATCGGAACAAAGATCCTGCCAACTGACTTCCACGTCATAGACATCCCCGCAACCTTCTCACTTCTCCTTGGCCGGCCATGGTTACATCAGTCGGGCGCTGTCCCATCTTCCCTACACCAGTGTGTGAAGTTTTAATCTGGTAATGAAGTGACCATCATCTACACTGATCTCGTAACTGCCCAAGGGACGGACACCAAGGGCGTTCCTGTCTTACAGATACAGCATGGGGAAGAGAGCCGACTCTTCAATGGCTTCGAAATAGTCGCTCAAGCACAGATCTGCACCATCGAACTCACCAAAACAACGAATAAAATGGCACCTGTTGTCAAGATACTGCGTAATATGGGCTTCGTACCGGGGCTGGGGCAAGGTAAGTGCTTGCAAGGTCCCACAAGTCTGGTCAAAGAGATTGATCACCGAGGATTGTTCGGTCTTGGGTATACTCTCACCCCTGAAGACAAGTTGGAGCAACAAAGGATAGAATTGCTTAAAAAGATGAAGATTCCCTGCAAAAAGCCTGAAATGCAGCCATACCGCCTGTCCCTGAATAGCTACTTTGTCAGAGAAGGCGAGGAGTTTTCGTGTTTTGAGTTCGCCGAGCCATGGATTGACCACACCGGGAAGTTATAGAAAGGGTCCGAGATTTTCAGAGATGTGGAATTCGATCGGTCCAACATGAAGCTGACTTACATAGAATATGACAAAGCCACGGGCAGAGTTAGAACCATCAGGCATGAGTACTCCACCAAGGTTGCAGATGACTTGGCAGATCAACTCGAAGCCGCAACCCTTGACAAGCCAGCAGTAGAAGCCGCAGAAACTCCAAGTTTGACTGAGACGTGGGACGGTCAATATCTGCTTCAACATCTGGGTAATCTGGGGCTGCACGAAGACATGGTTGCCGTCATTGGAGATGATTCTGAAGATAAGGTGGACCCAAGGACATTGGTGGTGCCCATGGGGGACAAGCTCAAGAATTGGTGCATCATTGGGGGACCTATAGCTACTCCGAAATTTATGGTGGGAACACTGGGGCTTACTACTTCTCCTGTTGCCGCTCCTGCAGCATCTCCTGTCACTCACCCAAAATCCCCGTCCCCAGAGTCTAGTGTTTTACATTTTGAATTTGAGTCTTCCTCTAAGTCTGACGACCTTACGTCCGAAGACTATGATCTTGTTGCAAACGCTATATTCCCTTTTGCCATGAATGAAACCCTCGACCTTTCCGAGTATCCCTCCATAGTCACTCTTTTAACTGATAAATTGGCTAATAATCAAACAAATGACATACACTTAGTTAATAATGATTCATTAGAAGAGGCAGACACAGACCAATTAAATGATGAATACATTAAAGAAATATCTGAACAGGTTATTAATCAAAAAGAGTCTCGAGCCCAAGCTGCCGATGAGGTGTTAACATGCGTGAATCTGGGAACCGAAGCCGAGCCTAAGGAAACGCAGATCGGAAGCTTCTTCAGCGGAGCCGAAAGGGAAGCACTGATTGAGTTACTCAAAGAATATGTGGATGTGTTCGCATGGTCTTATAAAGACATGCCGGGGCTCGATAACTCGATCGTAGAGCACAGAATCCCGATAGCACCAGACGCTAAGCCAGTCAAACAGAAGTTGCGCCGCATTAAGCCGGAATGGCTTTGCAAGTGAAAGAAGAGATTGAGAAGCTACTCCGTGTGGGTTTCATCAGGGTGATCGAGTATCCAACTTGGTTATCAAATCTGGTGACTGTCAAGAAATCCAACGGTAAAGTCAGAGTATGCGTGGATTTTCGGGATCTCAACAAAGCTACTCCGAAGGATGACTTCCCCTTGCCAAATATCGAAATGTTGGCGGACGCGACCGCCCGTCATGAGGTCAAGTCGTTTGTTGATGGATTTTCCGGCTATGACCAGATCGAGACAACCGAGGAGGACCAAGAAGAGACCCCCTCCACAACCTCGTGGAGGACCATCAGTCGGCGAGTTCGAGCCGTGTTGAGAATGCAGTCTCCTCGAAACAAAGCCGAAAAGGAAGAACTCGTCAAGTTACTGCAACACCTCAACCATTTTACAACAGTGGGGGAGCCGACACTCAGAGAAATAAAAAGGGCCCGCGACCAAGAATGGAGTTCGAGATGTGAGTTCGCATTATGCTGCCTCAAGGAGTACCTCGCGAATACCCCAATCCTGCACCCGACACATGGGAATGAACTTCAGACCCCAACACCAATGACAGAATCGTGGCCCTCGCGCCAGGAGAAGGAAATCAGTGAAAAAATGCAAAGATTTTTGGAAAAATATCCCCTCTCAGTCCCCCGCTACACAAGAATAGGGAACCCTTTCGCAAAATTGTTCGACCAATTAAGACAGATGGGCAAGATGCAACCGCTAGGAGAACATTCACTCCTCTCTGAATTACCACCCCTTCAACTATTTGAACCTACCAAAAGTTGCTCTTACCACCAAGATGAAGGCCACGACACCAACGACTGTGTCGCTCTACAAAGAAAAATCCAAGGCTTGATGGACGAGAACATGCTCACCGGCGTGAGAGGATTTTGGTTCTATAGAGAAAACGAAAACTTAGAACTCCTCGGTTGCTACGAATCGAGCCTTATGTGAGGAACAGCCCAGAGATACTCTCGCACCTGACTGCAGAAACGATTCAAGACATCTCAAGAGAAATAGGGGATTTGAAGCAACGCGTCGACGCAATGACCAAAGCTCGAGGCGCGCCACAAGACTAGACAGAATGGCAGATTTGGATGGCAGCCCGCTCAAGGAACCAGTCAACCTCAGCAAGCTCAGACGCTACTATGACTAGACTCCCCTTCTCTAAAAAAAGAAAAAAAAAAAATCTTTACTACGCAAAAAGAAGCCCGATAGACTGAAAACCCGTAAAGGGCGGTCTATGCAAAATAAGGGTGCGTACAAAGCTCGCTAGATCGAAAACCCGCAAGGGCGGTCTAGGCAAAAGTTAGAGCATTCCCCCTTCTATCTTCCCTTTCTCTAAAATCATTCTAGTCCGACTGGAGTGAACTACGGTGACCTGAGCCCCTTAGTCCTATTTGTAAAAGGGGAACGTAGGCAGCCTTTCAAAAGGTGCGGTCTAAAAAACAAATAAACATCCAAATCTTGTCAAGCAATAAAGATAGAATGTCGCGACCCCAAACTCCGCGGGCCCGAGATCGCGAGCTGGACGTCGACTTAAACAATAAACTCTAAAATAATGGAGATAAAAATTTCCTTTTATACCCAAAAGATGATAACACAAGGTTTTGTAAATCAACTTGAACAACAAAGTAAAACTAGTATAAACTCCATAAGCTTATACACCAAAGTTACAAAATACACAAATCCTAGTGACGTCAATGATTGGTACAAATATCCCCAAAAGGTTACACATTGATATAATGTAAACCAACCTATAAAAACTTTCCCCCAAAGAATGTATCCACACTCGACGTCCTCTTTCTCGTGATCAGCGAGACTAATCCTTAGCACCTGGGGGGGGGTTAAGGAAAAACAAAGATAAAAGAAAGGGGGTGAGATAAATCTCAATAAGTTACTAATGCAACTACATGACATGCTATGATGCAATATACAATAATAAATCATAGCTAGCACATAGCATTTATCACATAACAGATAGCAGCGGAAATAAACACATAACAAAGGATATTAGCCAAGGTTTCCAAACCGATACATCCAAATAAAGGATCGCTGCGCAGCTTCAATAATCAACCATCAACATCTTCATAATAGCATGAAAGCTGAAGAGAAATCCCCGGTACCGGAACAATAACCATAAGAGTGTCACAAAGGACAAGAGCCATGCCACAAAGTCATGCTCGGTAGCTAGATACATTCACAAAGGAAGCTAACTTATCTTTTCCAAGGCCAATCTGGAAAAGGGGTATAGTATTGGCAAAACAATGGTCAACATTATAATGGACTTGGCTTTGCCATTATAATCTTTCCCATCGCCCGATGCAACAAATATGCCAGCTGGGCTTCCAAATAAATGCTAAGTAATAAATACTAGCTTAATTAAACAACTTAAGGTTCCAAAGTAGGGAACCAATCCAAATAAATTACCACAAAGGTAAACCAATCCAAACAACACATCAAGGATCAACCACATTCCCAAAATGATACTTAATCAAATTCCATAACATATTTGTTCACAAAAGAATCAAATCCAATTAATAAAGTGTTCCACGGTGTTATCTTAAGTTAATTAGAAGAAGGGAACCTAAACTAGGTAAGCCATTAGTCTTAAACCAAGCAAAAAGGACAGAATCCTGGAACAGTGGGCGGGCGGGCGCCTGGCCTGTGGCGAGCGGGCGCCTGGCCTGGGGCGAGTGCGCGCTTGAATGACCAGAAGGTCTGGCCATCAGAAAAGGGTATGTAGGCGGGCGCCTGGTCCAACCCAGGCGGGCGCCTGGTCTACGGGCTGGGAGGAATTCCCAGCTGGGTTCATCAATTTTCCTTACCATTTTCACAACTCTCTTAATCAAACACAACCAATAAGATCCTCAAGGTACCCATACCATAACTAACCAACAAGGGGACCTTAACAACACCATTTATTAACCAAAACCAAGAATCAAACTCAACATTCATATCAATCACCATTTTAATCCGAAAACTCAAATAAATTCCAAATCAATTCTAAACTCAACCAAACTTCAAATATAACAACAAAAGCATTATATGAACATGATATGAACATTTTAGCATAAAAATGGGGGAAAAGTAACTTACTTGAGATTTCCCAAAGATGATGGATTTCAAATATTTTTGACTCCACACGAACCTATCGACGATCTAAACAAGATTCATGTTTTAAGAAATGAGAAATAACAAGAGGAAGATGGAGAAAATGAAGAGAGAAGAGAGAAAGAAAACTTACCTACACAAATGGAGGAGAGAGAGAGAGTTTGCTGGGAGGTGGAGTGTGAGGATGAGGGAGGTGAGGGAGAAGAGAAGGAGTAGGGAGGGAGTAGGGGAAATTATTTAAAAAGTTACATCTAGGCCCCTCCCCTTCTACTAACACAATCCTATACTCCCTACTAACAATTAAGACTCAACAATACCACCCTAATCCAAATGACTCAATTAAAATGCTAGGCATAATTATTATAACACATAAAATGCACACATAAATATTTGAATAAATAATAATTTAAACAAATAAATAAGCAAATAAATAAATAATAATTATTTATTACCAATAAAATGGAGCCTAGATTTCGGGTCGTGACATAGAAGTTGTATTTTCTGAAAGAAAAAACTTTTATTTCCATAGTCATTGCATGTTAACACTTATTTGATGAGTCTAAGCTCGACATACTTTTTGAATAAATAACCTATTCTGAAATTGAAACTAAAACAAAAGTAAACTAAGTTAAACTAGTGTGTTTGCAACGACTATGGAAGGATCCTCGGAACTACTCTTTAGTGCCACTTGTGCCTTTGGTCCCTTTCTTCTTGCTTTGACCACGGCGAATCTTTTTCTTGTTAGGGTTCTCAAAAAACCTCCTCTCAAATTCACTAACCCCTTTAGCTTTGACACTAGGAGTCTCCCCATCCTTCCTCTTCCTTGAAGTCCCCGCTCCATCTCCATTAGCCATGCTCCTCTTCCTCTCATAGGCCGTCGCCTCCTTCACCCTCAATAAACAACAAGGAGCACAGGATGCCAAAATAGTGCCCCTTAGGGTCTCTAGAGTCTGCTCCGTTTGCCCAAGTCTCTCCATAAACCAATCCAAATACTCTCGTGATAGGTAGGTGTTGTTGGCCGTGTGATGAGAGTCCTATGGCAAAAACCGGCCTCGCCCCACATTTGAGAAAGGAGAACCGAAGCGCTATCGTCCAAATGAAGTATGCCAAAAGGAAAACGGGTCCTCTCCTCATCCCAACCCTCGGGGATGGTTTGCACTAGACCGTATTGACGGAGTACTCTAGCGGGATAGTAGAAAGTGGTCCCAGAAAATGACGGAACTTTAATCATGTACAGTCCCACTTACTTCTCCCTCACGGAATTAATGTGCCAATGGGGCACCACCCACTTGATGTCATCGGTCACCATCTCCGCCAAGTACCTCTCCCAACCCTTAAGAGTCATGCCCTCGAATCTTTCCTCCATACCTCTAGCATACTTACCAATGTCATCTGTGGGCACACCAAAGGCTATCAACTTGTCATGCAAAGAAATAAAATCAAAGGGCAATGCAAGTGTACCCTTCCCTTCACAACCGCAAAGCGCCTTGATGTCTTCATAAGTGGGTACCATCTCATTAAAAGAAAAGTTGAAAACGTGAAGAGTGTTGTTCCAAAACTTCCCGCAAGCTTGCAAGAGGTTAGTGTTGGAGTTCATGTGCAAGAATGACCAAAGACACTTGATCCCATAGCGCTTCTCAAATTTCCTACGACAAGAACCGGATATCTTGGCAACCCACTTTTCCAAAGATGTTATGAAAGCTTCATTTTCAAGTCTAGAAAGCCTTGCATTGTGATCCATGGCAAAAAGAAGAGCAAGTCGATGATTGGAACTCAAAATTGATCAAAAGAGCTGCTGGTATGAAGTTGAATAGGACACAAACTCCCATTAAATACTACACAACTCCCAATTCTTGCCAAGAAAAGGAAAACCGGGAGGCGGCGCGAGACTTGGCCACGCGGCCACGTATGCTCTTGGCCCCGCGGCCGATGTTGTCCTTGGCCAGGCGGCCAACTTCGTCCTAGGCCACGCGGCCAACATTGCTCCGGGCCTTGCCATGGCCACGCGGCCACTATTGCCCCATGCAGAAATCCAGTTTGTTTCCTCCCACTCCGAGACGGATCCATGCAACTACGTACCTGCCCCCTTCCATGGCTCATGCATTGTATAAAATTAAGAACATTTGTAAAATAACTAGTTTGCACAAGCAGGCTCCCACAATAAAATTGCATTTTTAGAACATAATATACATACATGCATTTTGTACATCTGTTCTATACATACATATTCCTCTGCTCTCTATTAGCTAATAGTGTAGGAAATAAAGATGGAAAGATAGGCCCCGCCTAATCAGAATCCTCCTCTGTGGTGTCTCCACGCCACGCTAAAGACCGAGAGCTACCGGCACCCGAACTCCATCCCCGGACCGCCCGACCACCAATATGAGAAGAGCCCGCACCGTTCGGAGACCGCTCACGACGCTGGGGTGACACAACGTCGTCCCTCTGACAAGTACATGAATGGTACGCCTCCCTCAGTAAGCGCATCAACACGTTCTCCCGCCGAGCTGAACGGATATATGCCTCCCGAGTCACCTGAAAGGGAAGCCAAGGCAAACGATTACAATGCAGAAAGAAATAGGTGTGTGGAAACATGATTAATATAAAGCACAAAGCCGTACCCCAGCGTCGGGCGGAGGAATGAATGTCTCCTCAACAAGATCTGCATCAGTCGGCTCCAAGCTAAGCTCCACCTCCCGACCGCCCCTCATCACTCTCACGCTACTTGAGCGAAGGGGCATGTCAACCAAAGGTCTACTCCTACCTACATAACGGGCCGAGCTCGATCCATCTCCCGATAACATCCTAGCCTGAACCTGAGGGCTGATCAGCCGTGTCCGCACGTAGCCGGCATAGTCATCACTCCCTCTGTAATGCTCTGCCGGAGTAGGAGCCATGAAAGTCGCCAACCTCGCGGGACGGAGCATATCCCGAGGAGGGTCATAAGGAGCCCACGGTAACACACCAGCCCTGTGCTGACGAACCACCATCTCTCCGAGATACATGGCCTCCCCGGTGAGACCCACAAGAAGAACCCTAGAAGCGGTCAACTACGCTACATAGGGACCCACCGAAGCCTCATTGGACAGACTCCATGGGTAAAATATAATCCCGATGGGCTCAGACATCGCGAACACCCTCCTCAGATCAGCAGCATCCACCGTCTTCCTATCCCGGTTTCTGCGGGGAGGAGCCCTGTTGCCCTTACACCAGTACGACATGATGGGAACAACCTTGGTGGCACTCATCACCAACTGAAAAGGGGCGACGCCGAAGATCTCGTACACCCAAGCCTGTGCCTACAATGAAAAAAGACATTTCAGACCAAAAGATAAAGTGGAAATCTCAACAATGTGAAAAAAGAAGGGTAGTCAAGAGCATACCTCAAAGGCGAACTGAAACCCGTCAAAGGCCGACGAGCTAGCCCTCGAGCAATGGTCCAAATCCCGGTAAATCTCAGCCAAACCGGCTCTGCCCCAAGAAATCCCACCGACTAGGTCCAAGTCCACAAAAGCCCCTAGCAGTGAGTACCGGCAGACAGTAGCCCCACTCGGAAACAAGATCTCCGAAAAGCTGTACCATAAGAACAGCCGGGCCAAACAATCCAAATCATACTCCACCCTATCAAAGGCTTCAATAGCCACCTCCACCAAGCGATTCACCTTCCCGGCCTCCACTCCATAACCCTTGACACCTCCTCCCAGGTCAGTGTCGACTCCCAGCAGAGCCTGTCTATAGTCCCGCCGCTCCGCCAAGCTCTCATCAAAAGGCAAAGGGGTACCAGTGAACCTCAACCCCGTGATAGCCGCAAAATCCATCGGCGTGATGGTAATCTCTCCCCAACTAAAGTGGAAGGTATGGGTGGTATCCCACCAGAACTCCCGGCACGCCTCTATCACCGCTGCCACCTTCAGGGTAGCCCCGACCATGCGGACACTGTCAAAGAATGGGCCAAAGCCCATAGCCTCGATCCGAGCATGCAAACTGCCCGGTCCCTCCGACAGGGACGCCCACAGTTTGCCCACAGTCACTGTGGACCCACGAGCCTTGATCCTCTGCAGGTAAACACAGCACAGGTACGTTACCATTCTGGCAATCTACAATTCTAGCAATTTAAATTCTAGCATTCCATTATTCTAGCATTTCATATTATGTGCATAAAACACACAAATGTGCGAGAAAGAGAGGAGTGAAAATTCGAAGTCTACCTCTCGCGTCTCCGGAAGCCCCATCGACCAATGACGCTCAGAGTCGATGTAAAAATAGTAATCTTGGTCGAATGTAGACCGCAGCAGATTATCGCGATATTTCCGAGTCGCGGCTCGTGGTCTCAAACGCCCCGTGGAATCAAGGGCGCCGCTTCAAAACCCGCTCCTGGGTCAACCCCTACATTTCCCTCGCCCTGAGCATTACCGTGCCCCTCTCCTTGTTGCTCTTGTCGTGGAATCATATACCCACCATGACCCGGAAAATCCCTAAATAACGCCTCATTGATCCAATCTGCCATCGCTTCAAGAAATATGTGAAATGAAGTCTTCAAGATTATCAAAATCCAAGCTTTCTCTCTCTAGAAACCCAATTTTCTCTCTCTAACTCGCCAACAATGGAGGAAGGAAGAAGAAGAAAGAAGAAAAGAAGAAGAAGAGGGAGGGTTTCTGGTGATGTGACCAAGAGTCAGCCCGCCGGCGACCTTGGCCACGCGGCCACGCATGCGCTTGCAGCCCCAACCGTAAGATCAGCAATCCGCGTGAAGGAGATCTGACCACTCAGCGGTCTTGGCCACGCGGCCACTATTGCAATTCAGTGTATTTGGCCACGCGGCCAACCTTGTCCCTTCAGATAAAATTCCATTTTTTGCCCCTGATCTTTTCCCCTTAATTCATTTTAAATTCCCTTAGCACAATTTTGACTGATATTCGTTACCTTTGGGTATGGAAAGCCCCTTAAAATTTCCATTATTCACCGAATATTTGCTTAGGATTCGTATGATTACAGAGACTTCGGCGCCTTTATGTCATATGCGTCCTAGATCGATCGTGGTTGGCAGAAGCCTCGGCGTTTCTGTTTGCGAGAGATCCAGCACCTATTATTAGGATTCGTATGATTGTAGAGACTTCGGCGCCTCCATAACATACGTATCCTTGATCAATCGTGATTGGCAGAAGCCTCGGCGTTTCTGTTTGCGAGAGATCCAGCATCTATTAGGGATCGTATGATTGTAGAGACTTCGGCGCCTCTATGACATACGTATCCTTGATCAATCGTGATTGGCAGAAGCCTCGGCGTTTCTGTTTGCGAGAGATCCAGCATCTATTAGGGTTCGTATGATTGTAGAGACTTCCATGGCTCATGCATTGTATAAAATTAAGAACATTTGTAAAATAACTAGTTTGCACAAGCAGGCTCCCACAATAAAATTGCATTTTTAGAACATAATATACATACATGCATTTTGTACATCTGTTCTATACATACATATTCCTCTGCTCTCTATTAGCTAATAGTGTAGGAAATAAAGATGGAAAGATAGGCCCCACCTAATCAGAATCCTCCTCCGTGGTGTCTCCACGCCACGCTAAAGACCGAGAGCTACCGGCACCCGAACTCCGTCCCCGGACCGCCCGACCACCAATATGAGAAGAGCCCGCACCGTTCGGAGACCGCTCACGACGCTGGGGTGACACAACGTCGTCCCTCTGACGAGTACATGAATGGTACGCCTCCCTCAGTAAGCGCATCAACACGTTCTCCCGCCGAGCTGAACGGATATATGCCTCCCGAGTCACCTGAAAGGGAAGCCAAGGCAAACGATTACAATGCAGAAAGAAATAGGTATGTGGAAACATGACTAATATAAAGCACAAAGCCGTACCCCAGCGTCGGGCGGAGGAATGAATGTCTCCTCAACAAGATCTGCATCAGTCGGCTCCAAGCTAAGCTCCACCTCCCGACCGCCCCTCATCACTCTCACGCTACTTGAGCGAAGGGGCATGTCAACCAAAGGTCTACTCCTACCTACATAACGGGCCGAGCTCGATCCATCTCCCGATAACATCCTAGCCTGAACCTGAGGGCTGATCAGCCGTGTCCGCACGTAGCCGGCATAGTCATCACTCCCTCTGTAATGCTCTGCCGGAGTAGGAGCCAAGAAAGTCGCCAACCTCGCGGGACGGAGCATATCCCGAGGAGGGTCATAAGGAGCCCACGGTAACACACCAGCCCTGTGCTGACGAACCACCCTCTCTCCGAGATACATGGCCTCCCCGGTGAGACCCACAAGCAGAACCCTAGAAGCGGTCAACTACGCTACATAGGGACCCACCGAAGCCTCATTGGACAGACTCCATGGGTAAAATATAATCCCGATGGGCTCAGACATCGCGAACACCCTCCTCAGATCAGCAGCATCCACCGTCTTCCTATCCCGGTTTCTGCGGGGAGGAGCCCTGTTGCCCTTACACCAGTACGACATGATGGGAACAACCTTGTTGGCACTCATCACCAACTGAAAAGGGGCGACGCCGAAGATCTCGTACACCCAAGCCTGTGCCTACAATGAAAAAAGACATTTCAGACCAAAAGATAAAGTGGAAATCTCAACAATGTGAAAAAAGAAGGGTAGTCAAGAGCATACCTCAAAGGCGAACTGAAACCCGTCAAAGGCCGACGAGCTAGCCCTCGAGCAATGGTCCAAAGCCCGGTAAATCTCAGCCAAACCGGCTCCGCCCCAAGAAATCCCACCGACTAGGTCCAAGTCCACAAAAGCCCCTAGCAGTGAGTACCGGCAGACAGTAGCCCCACTCGGAAACAAGATCTCCGAAAAGCTGTACCATAAGAACAGCCGGGCCAAACAATCCAAATCATACTCCACCCTATCAAAGGCTTCAATAGCCACCTCCACCAAGCGATTCACCTTCCCGGCCTCCACTCCATAACCCTTGACACCTCCTCCCAGGTCAGTGTCGACTCCCAGCAGAGCCTGTCTATAGTCCCGCCGCTCCGCCAAGCTCTCATCAAAAGGCAAAGGGGTACCAGTGAACCTCAACCCCGTGATAGCCGCAAAATCCATCGGCGTGATGGTAATCTCTCCCCAACTAAAGTGGAAGGTATGGGTGGTATCCCACCAGAACTCCCGGCACGCCTCTATCACCGCTGCCACCTTCAGGGTAGCCCCGACCATGCGGACACTGTCAAAGAATGGGCCAAAGCCCATAGCCTCGATCCGAGCATGCAAACTGCCCGATCCCTCCGACAGGGACGCCCACAGTTTGCCCACAGTCACTGTGGACCCACGAGCCTTGATCCTCTGCAGGTAAACACAGCACAGGTACGTTACCATTCTGGCAATCTACAATTCTAGCAATTTAAATTCTAGCATTCCATTATTCTAGCATTTCATATTATGTGCATAAAAACACACAAATGTGCGAGAAAGAGAGGAGTGAAAATTCGAAGTCTACCTCTCGCGTCTCCGGAAGCCCCATCGACCAATGACGCTCAGAGTCGATGTAAAAATAGTAATCTTGGTCGAATGTAGACCGCAGCAGATTATCGCGATATTTCCGAGACGCGGCTCGTGGTCTCAAACCGCCCCGTGGAATCAAGGGCGCCGCTTCAAAACCCGCTCCTGGGTCAACCCCTACATTTCCCTCGCCCTGAGCATTACCGTGCCCCTCTCCTTGTTTCTCTTGTCGTGGAATCATATACCCACCATGACCCGGAAAATCCCTAAATAACGCCTCATTGATCCAATCTGCCATCGCTTCAAGAAATATGTGAAATGAAGTCTTCAAGATTATCAAAATCCAAGCTTTCTCTCTCTAGAAACCCAATTTTCTCTCTCTAACTCGCCAACAATGGAGGAAGGAAGAAGAAGAAAGAAGAAAAGAAAAAGAAGAGGGAGGGAGGGTTTCTGGTGATGTGACCAAGAGTCAGCCCGCCGGCGACCTTGGCCACGCGGCCACGCATGCGCTTGCAGCCCCAACCGTAAGATCAGCAATCCGCGTGAAGGAGATCTGACCACTCAGCGGTCTTGGCCACGCGGCCACTATTGCAATTCAGTGTATTTGGCCACGCGGCCAACCTTGTCCCTTCAGATAAAATTCCATTTTTTGCCCCTGATCTTTTCCCCTTAATTCATTTTAAATGCCTTTAGCACAATTTTGACTGATATTCGTTACCTTTGGGTATGGAAAGCCCCTTAAAATTTCCATTATTCACCGAATATTTGCTTTGGATTCGTATGATTACAGAGACTTCGGCGCCTTTGTGTCATATGCGTCCTAGATCGATCGTGGTTGGCAGAAGCCTCGGCGTTTCTGTTTGCGAGAGATCCAGCACCTATTATTAGGATTCGTATGATTGTAGAGACTTCGGCGCCTCCATAACATACGTATCCTTGATCAATCGTGATTGGCAGAAGCCTCGGCGTTTCTGTTTGCGAGAGATCCAGCATCTATTAGGGATCGTATGATTGTAGAGACTTCGGCGCCTCTATGACATACGTATCCTTGATCAATCGTGATTGGCAGAAGCCTCGGCGTTTCTGTTTGCGAGAGATCCAGCATCTATTAGGGTTCGTATGATTGTAGAGACTTCGGCGCCTCTATGACATACGTATCCTTGATTAATCGTGATTGGCAGAAGCCTCGGCGTTTCTGTTTGCGAGAGATCCGGCATCTATTATTAGGATTTGCATGATCTTAGAGACTTCGGCGCCTCTATGACATACGTATCCTTGATCAATCGTGATTGGCAGAAGCCTCGGCGTTTCTGTTCGCGAGAGATCCAACATCTCTTACTTTAGCGCAATCGGCAGGAGCCCTGGCGATCCTGATTGCGTTTACCATTCCATCTTGGGATTATTTAGACAACGTAGTCTTCATTTTTCCCAAATAACTTCATTGCTTACGAATGTTCGTTCTTCATACAAGATAGTATCCGTAGGTTTATTATCCACAGCAGAAGTTCGATGTCTTGTCTTTCCCCAATATCTCTGAACTACGACCGGCTTGATTCCTCGGAGGATTCGTAGGAAACCTGAAAAGGTTCAGCCACCCGACCGACGCGGTCATCTATCATCCCCAGCAGATGCAATTTCCCCAGCAGAAGACGTTGCTCCCCATCAGAGGACAGTCATTCCCAATTTCCGATCAGATTTTAACTACGTTTGGCTTGATTCCCCCGCGGATACGTAGGTCGCCTGTCAAGGTTCAGCCGTTCCCTTACCTTTCATCTGTTTTGAAACTCATGTTTCAGACGGATCCTTCTTTTATTGTCGACCCCACATTGCCTTGCAAGAAGCGTCGCCGAGGGGCTACTGTTAGTACCCGACCTGAAAATGAGTTTATTAGGACTTTCCCAAAAATACAAGGTCTTTATAGGAATTAGAAACCTTGCAAAGACTTGTCCCGGATTCCCAAAATATCTCATTTATGACAAAATCTATCAAAATAGGTAACAAATGGTTTCCTTAAAACCATGCAGAAACCCTGCTTAGGAATCAAGTCAGCCTGCAACCTTGGCCACGCGGCCAACCTTGCTGCGCGTTGATCTTGGCCACGCGGCCACTCTTGTCACCGGCTTCAACCATGGCCAGGCGGCCAACCTTGCGCTGGATGATCCTGACCATCAGATCTTCCCATCAGCCTACTATATAAACCATTCCATTCTATTGGTTTAGGGGCGATTTGGAGAGTTCTAAAGTCCGAATTTTGGAGTTCTTAAACACTATTTTGCTCTCTAATTAGCATTCAAACACTCAAGAAGATCCAAGGTTTATTTCTTGCCAACATAGGTAAGTGTTCTAACTTTTTCTTCATGTTCTTGCATTATTTTTAATGTAGATCTTTTATATTCATGTTCTTTCATGTTTATTCATAGTTTCTTCATGTGCTTTGCATGTTCATTCATATGTTCGTAATATGTTCTTTGCATGTTCTTCGTGTTCATAGATTAAAACCTTATTTATGCTATATTTAGGGTTGCGATCTTCATAATTACATGTTATTTCATAGCCGATGATGATCGAGGGTTCATCAACCGAGGATGATCTAGGAACTACTTCTAAACCCTAATCTTTAGGTAATTCCCCCCTCATTACGCATGATCCCGATTCTTCTGCCTATTCTAATTCTCTGCGAACTACGCTGACCTGAGCTTCTTACATTGAGAGGAACATAGGCAATCTTCGGATCCGGTCTAAATCACTAACACACTACTAACACATTCATCATGATAGAAAGACCGATCAATTCGGGCAATAGGAGTGATAACGTTCAATATTCTTCTCTTGTTGTAATTTGACCCCCGAACCCACTAAAAATGCTTTTTTCAATGTTTTGGCTTTAATTAAACGGCGTGGCGACTCTCATAATTTTAATGTCGTTATGAATATTCCCTTTGTAAATAAAAATAATCACAAGATACTTCCCATGCGTCGCTTCATCGGAAAGGGGTATTCACAACTATTACTGGTGTTACTAATGTTTGTTTTATAGCTAAGAACATCAGTGAGAACTCATGGCTATGGCACAAGAGACTCAGTCACTTAAACTTCAAGTATCTATCCAAGCTTGCCGGTTCAAATCTAGTTACCGGTTTGCCTCAAGTGTCTGCTGATCATGGAAAGAAATGCAAGGCATGCCAACTTGGAAAACAACACAAGTCATCTTTCCACAGCAAGCCCTGCATGTCTACATCCAAGTGCCTCCAACTGCTACACATGGATCTATTTGGCCCCATAACTACTGCAAGTATTGGGGGAAGTAGATACACTCTGGTGGTAGTAGATGACTATTCAAGATATACTTGGGTAGAAACCTTCAGCAACAAAGATGATACTTACGCTGTTGGTACCAAGTTATTTAGACTACTACAGACCCAGAAGGAGAGTGATATCATCAGTATGAGATCAGACAACAGGACTGAATTCAAGAACAATGGTATTGCTCAGTATTGTGATGATCATGGCATAGACCACAACTTCTCAGCTGCCGGTACACAACAACAAAATGGTGTCGTTGAGAGAAAGAACAGAACTCTTATAGAAGCTGGTAAGACCATGATTGCTGAAGCCAGGTTGCCGAAATATTTTTGGGCTGGAGCCATCAATACCGCCTGCTTCACTCAGAACATATCTCTCATCAACAAATTCCATAACAAGACTCCTTATGAACTCTGGAGAAGCAAAATTCCCAATATTGGTTTCTTTAAAATATTCGGATGCAAATGTTATGTGCTCTACAATGGGAAAGAGTACAGAGGAAAATTTGATGAGAAAGCTCATGAAGGAATCTTTGTTGGATACGCTAAACACAGTAAGGCCTTTCGATTTTCAATAAGAAACTTTTGAAAATTGTTGAATCTGTTCATGTAACCTTTGATGAATTTGATTTGCTAGAGTCTGACAAGACTCCAAATAGTACTAATGAATCTAGTGCTCATGAGACAGGTGAATCCAGCAATACTAACCATGCAGGACAAGTTCCAGCTGCTGATCCAGTTATATCAGTAGAAGAATCAGCTGAAGCTCAATACTTCCCTTCATCGGCAGAACCAAAATCTGCTGATGAATTTCACAATCCATTTGCCGATGAAAATTCTGCTGATCATATTGAAAACAGATCTAGCCCTCAACCAATTTTTGTTATAAGGCCCTTCCCAACAAGCTCTCAATCTAATCCACCTCTCACCCAAAACTCTAATTCTCCTACTCCACCTGCTGATCTTGACCCTCCTCTCGAATCTTTACAACAAGATACAGTCAGACAAGATGTACCAAGGGAAGTTAGAACAGTCGTGATCATCCATTAGAAAATGTGATTGGTGATGTCTTTGGACCAATATTGACAAGAAACCTTAGTAGAGCATTTGCCGAGAGTCTTTTCTCATCTGCTATGGTTTCCAATATAGAACCAAAGAAGACTGAAGAAGCACTTGCTGATCCTGGCTGGGTGGAAGCTATGCAGGAGGAGCTAAATCAGTTTGAAAGATGCAATGTGTGGGAACTAGTGCCAAGACCATCATCTCAACAAGTGATTGGTACAAAGTGGGTATTTAGAAACAAATTGGATGAAGCAGGGAAGATCATAAGGAATAAAGCAAGGTTAGTTGCTAAAGGATACCGACAAGAAGAAGGGATTGACTACGATGAAACATTTCCTCCTGTTGCAAGATTGGAAGCTATAAGACTTTTCTTAGCCTATGCCGCCTTCAAAGAATTCAAACTGTATCAAATGGACGTGAAAAGTGCCTTCCTGAATGGAGAACTCCAAGATTGGTTTCGAGGACTCTAAGAAGCCTAATCATGTCTACCGATTGAAGAAAGCTCTCTTTGGCTTAAAGCAAGATCCAAGGGCATGGTATGAAACCCTTTCTAAGTTCTTACTTAGTGATGGCTTAGGTTTCACTCGAGGTAAAATCGATACCACTTATTTGTTGCCAAGCACAAGGGTCATTCATTGTTTGTTCAAATATATGTCGATGATATTATTTTTGGTTCTACTAATGAATCACTTTGCAAGAGATTTGAGAAGCTAATGCAGAGCAAGTTCGAGATGAGCATGATGTTGAACTAACATATTTCCTTGGACTTCAAGTCAAGCAATCCAATGAGGGAATATTCATCAGTCAAGCCAAGTGCGCAAAAGAATTAATCAAGAAGTTTGGCTTTGAAAATGCTCACCCTCAAAGCACACCCATAGGCACTAACATTCACTTAGATAAGGATTAGTCTGGTAAGAAAGTAGATATGACTGTCTACCGAGGTATGATCGGCCCACTCCTCTATCTTACTGCCAGTAGACCAGATATTATGTTTGCTGTTTGTGTTTGTGTCAGGTTTCAAGCTGACCCTAGGGAATCTCATCTGCAAGCTGTTAAACGTATCATTAAATATCTTTGTGGCACAGCTAACCTTAGATTATGGTATGCTAGAGATTCATCTTTCAATCTAATAGGTTATTCAGATGCAGACTTTGCAGCTTGCAGGGTAACAAGAAAGAGTACAAGTGGGACTTCCCAATTTCTTGGTGATAGGTTGGTGTCTTGGTCCTGTGAAAAGCAAGCATCAATTTCCACTTCTACTACTGAAGCTGAGTACATAGCTGCCGGCAGTTGCTGTTCACAGATCCTCTGAATGAAGCAGCAGCTTGTTGACTATGAAGTTCCATCACAAGTTTGTCCCATCTATTGTGACAATCAATCTTCCATTTCAGTTTCCAACAACCCGGTCATGCATTCCAAAACCAAGCACATAGACATCAAGTATCACTTTCTAAAGGAACATGTTGAAAAGGGAAACGTGGTGCTTCTCAAAGTTCATACCGATTACCAAAGAGCAGACATACTGACAAAGCCCTTAGACCAAAAAATATTTGAATTCCTAAGAGGTGAACTAGGTATGATTGATTTCTATGGTTAAAACTGTGCTAACTCTGCCAATTGTGCTAGTCTTGCCGATATCATCAGCAAGTGTGAAAATCGTGCCAACCAAATTATATTGCCGACAAAATATTACTGACAACAACATGCTGATCATCATATCTTGCCGACCAAACTATCTTGCCGATATTTAAAAAATATCAAATCAGCACGTCTCTGCAAAAACATAAGATTCCTGACACATGACGTAAGCTTAGTCAAATCAAAGGTACAAATCGGTCACACTCTCTTAACACGTGTGCGTACCGATCTACCCCAAAATCGTGTCATGATGTTTCCCATTTATTGCGAGACATCAGTAAGGTAACAGGTCATCAATCACTTTTTAGTTATCACGATTTACCCCTTCTCCTTCTCCCTCTAACTTTTAACTGTTCATTTCTCTCCGTTTTGTGTGCGTATTAAATTTATGCGTTCGCACGTTCTCCGAGTAAATTGCTACAGTTACTTCTAATATTCTTGTCTTCTCATATTCTCTCTCCCCCCATAACATATATAACGCCCATTCAATTTCTTTCAAACTTTCTCCGCCATTTTAACTGCTCTCTCTCTCTCACTCCTCTAACCGAATTACTTGATTCAACTTCCTATTTACTTATATCTTCATAATCAGGTAATTAATGTTTAAACTTTACTCATTTCAAATCATCCTTGTTTTGATTTACCTTTGTTTCTAACATTGTAAGATTTTTGAGTAACTTGCAGAAAATTTCCAGCGAAAAAGATATCTACGGAGGTTATGTTGACTCCGACTACTTTAATGATGAAGCCGACGGGGTTTTCTTGAAGAATCTTCTTATTGGGTCTTTGCTCAACTCTTTCGTTACTCCATCTGGAGTTGATTCTATGTTCTTGTATCTTGTTAAAGAGTTCTTCTCCATCTCAATTATTGTCCGTTCTCTGGCCGACTCGTCAGTCATCGTCTCCGTCAATTCCACAGTCTTAGGCGTGCAAATTTCTCTTACTCCCTCTTCTATTTCTGAAGTATTTCCCTCTCTTGGGAATGAAGGGTTGAGTGCTCTTGTTGATGATGAGGAGTTGGACAGGGCATGGAACCTTATGAGAGGAGCCGGTCCAAGACTCAGTGGCACAAATCATTTGAAGATTCATTATCCTCGCCGATACTATGCTCTTGCTGAGATAGTTGATAGATGCCTCATTTGCCGATCTGGTTCACATAGCAATGTAACTGATGTTCAAATTGAAGCTATGGCCGCCATTGTTCAGCAGATCAAGTTCAACTGGTGTGCTTACATTTTCAGGATCATTGCAACTGCTGCTGACAAATGGTCTTCTGATAGGAGCAAAAACAAACCCAATCCTGGGAAAGGATGTCATTATCTCCTGATCAGTATGATCTTGAGAAGAAATCTCAACATAGTCAAAGCAGATTGTTTTCCATCCAGCATTGCCTTCAGCAAATTAAAATCTTTTGATGCTAAAGATTGGAACATGATAGAAAAGAAGGCCTCTAGTGTTGTTAATGATGCACCTGCACCTGCTGTCGCTCAAAGAAGGAAAAGAGCTAAGACTATCCCCTCAGTTGCTTCTATTTCCGCAGTCTCTACTCCTGCTCCTTCTACCGATCGAGTTCTTGCTGACTCTACTCTTGGTGCTCCAAAGAAAAGAAAATTGATTAAGGCTGCTGATAAGGAGAAATCCAAGAAGGCAAAAGTTTCCGATGAGACGGGCTTGCCGATGGAGAAGCAAAAGCCAGTTGCCGACAAAGTTCCTTCTGCTCCTATTTCTTCTGCCGGTCCAAGAGCTAAGTTGATCAGATTTGCTCCTTCTCATCTTGCCGGTGCTTCCCTCACTACCGATCCTTCTGTTAAAGTTGAAATTCCAGATGAAGATTTTACCGATGACTTTGCCGGTGGTAAAAGCATTGAAACTGTTATTGAGAATCTTAAGGCTCAAACTCTGAGAAAATGTGCTCCCATCTGAAATCCCACCTTTCACACTTTCTACAAGAACCCTTGGTATTTTACTAACAAGGTCTTGTCCAAGAAATGGGTGTTCCCTATTGATCATCTTCCCCCTTTTGTTCATCGTCTACTTCAGTTTCATGAAGAAATTAAGGACACTGTGCCATCAGGGAAAAATGCTGATTATGTTGACTATCAGAGGATTGACAATCGCACTGATGTGTGGAATGAGACGTTCGTCCCTCTCTCAAAGTTCAAGCAGATGAAGGCAGCTGAACTAAAGATGAATTTTGGTCGTTACTTTGACTATCTGCCTCTTCACTGGAACCAGGTCTATGTATTTCAAGATCGAATTAGACAAGACTTGATGGTTCAGGATGTATGGATCATATATGCCAAAACATTCAATCAGCTCTCCCAATTCACTAAATTTGATCCTTATCAGATTGGCAGACTGGAAAATGATGAAGACTTGCTGACGTACAATGATGATGAGGCTCCTGCTGATAGTCCTCTCAATGCTCATTCCTACCGATCAGTCAAGAAGGTCACTTTGGATTTAATTGAACAGTCAAACGAATTTCTGCTGAAGCGAGATGCCGATCGTCGAGCTGCCGAAGTTCTTGCTGATCTAGTCACTCAGGCTTCTTCACCTAGCAGCAGCAAGACTGTGTCTGATGACGATGCTCATTCTTCCGATAATATTGGTGCTGCCGATGTTGCCGATGATGATGATGATGATAATGATGATGATGATGGTGCTGACTTGTATGAAAAAGAATTGGTTTGTACTCACAGAGTTGCTGATAACTCTCCTTCCACTTCTGAGACAATCACCAATGACCAGATGCCGATAAGAATTATTATGACTAAAGCTCCCTCTTCTGCTGAAATATTTGCTAAATCTGTATTGGTGAGTGAAAGTAGTAATGAAGGTGGACATGCCGATGAACCTATCAAGGAGACTCTGGGATTTCAAGTTGAGAAAACTACAGATACTCAACCTCTGATTGAGGGTTCTGCCGACCAACCTGCACCTGTTGAGGAAACTATGGACACTCAACCACTGGATGATGTAGTTGTTGATGTATCTGTTTCAGGAGGAGTAATTGATGAACATGAGACTGATGAGCAAACTGCCGACACTCATCTTGCTGAGCAAACTACAGACACTCAGTTAATAACGGTAACTCCTGGATTACAGATTGTTGAACCTACTGGGATTGTGGAGATTGTTGAGTTAGGAGGAGGTACTGAGGAAAGAGTTACTGAGCTTGTTGCTGAAATCGCTGCAAGTTTGCAATTTGAGGAAGTGCTTTTGCAACCTCTGCTCACCTTACCGTCTGCTGATACTCCTCTTCCTCTACCTGCTCAAATTGCTGCTGATGCTGATGATGATAGTGCCGATGAAATAGATCCTGCTGATTATGTGAAATTGCCTGTTCTTATGAATGCAGAGCCACCTGTTCTTGCTGCAGCTGATTCTACTCCGCCTCGTGAGTATAATTTTGAGCTTCATGCTAAGGAAATGATGAGTTCCAACTGGTTCGCCTCAGCCATCTCCATTCCTACAAACAGTTATGGCCAACAGTTATTTCCTATTCATCAACCTATCAAGTCTTTCCGATCTACACTTCAGAGGATTACCTCTCCTTTCAGAAAAGAACATCCTCATTTCACCAAGCATAAGTTTCTTGCTGGTGAGTCTGCTGATGAAGGCTTGGTTTTTATGCCCTGGATTAAACCGGACTTCAGGAGGAAGAAAGGGAAAGCTCCTAGAGTGTCAAAGCTCAAGGCAGAGAAACTTGTTTATGATCCTCTGCACTGCCTACCTGGGAAGCTAAAGGTTGGAGACAAAATTCACCTTCCGGGTCCATCTCCCAAGGAAGTTTGCATTACAACAAAGGGTTGGATGAGGAAATGCCTAATGATTGACGATGAGCTCATTGATATTCTTGAAGTAAGCCACACTGATCCTCGTGGGCTACTGTACTTAGTAAAGAATGCTGCTCTATCTATCACATTGCCTATGTTCTTGAAGAAGCAACATGCCTATCACTTGGTTTACACCTCTAGGCTGATGAATGCTAGGTTAGTGATTATGTTTTTGGAAGGCATTGCTTGTATGATGTTTCAGCTTGCTCTATTAATGTCTATGGAAGACAACGGCATATTTCATCTGCCAGGAGACAGGGATATGATTGTCCATCCTAACTATCCTCTGGTGATTGTCCATTTACTTTCTGCCGATATTGTCTCCACTTCGATTCCTGCTGACTTTCTCTCTGCTGATGCTCTCCCTGCTGATGCTATCTCTGCCGATGCTATTGTTCTTGCCAATGAGGATCCTGTACTCCATCAAGTTCTTCCTTTACCTCCACCTCCAGCTCCTCTTCCATTTTCTCCATTGCCTATAGTTATTTCTGATGATGAGATGCAAATTGTTGTTGATGATGTACAGATCGAGGATGCTGACTTAGAAAATATGGATTTTGACTCTTCTCTATTTCTCAAAAATCCTAAAGTCTTTGCTGCACCGATTTACGTTGATAAGCCTATCATATTCAACAGCATTTATGACTTCCATCTGTTTGAAGAAGGAGATTACTATAATCAGGACGAACCTGCTAGTCTTGGTGATTTGGTTGAGTTCTCTCATTCTATTATGGATTTGTTCAATAAATCCACCAAGGAGCTTACCAAGCAGATACGTAAGTCCAATCAGGAGGAGGATGTTATCAGGATCAGGACATCATTATACAATGATATGAAAGATCTACTGAAAGACAGAACTGAACGTGTACTTAATCTGTCAGAGATAAATGGCTCTCTTGTCACTCAGCAGAAGATTCTACTTGCCGAGCACAATGATACCAGCAATAATCTTGAGGTTTCAGTTGAGAAACTTGCTGATCATCATAATGAACTTCTTCAAGCCAAGTTAAAGATTGCTGAACTTGAGGAGAACAACAGGATGTTATCTGAAAGATTGGAGAGTGCCCAAAGAAGACAGAGTAAGGCGAAAAGAAAAGCTGAAAAAGAAGAAGAGAGAGCAAAGAAGAAGGCGAAAAAGACTGAATCTACTCCAAAGGACTCGACTCCATCAGAAGATCCCAAAACTTCAGATCCAGCCGCTGATTCTTGAGTCGACATAGCGTATGATGTAGATATCTTATGAAGACCTCCATAGACAAATTTCTTTTCCTAATGATATTTTGATTGTGCTAATATGTTATTCTTATATACATGTGTTATCTGCATTATACTATGCTAATCCTTTTTGCAGATCAACACTTCTGTCGATTCATTGAACCGGCTTCACCATTTATTTTGTTGAATCCACATTTTACTTTAGACATTTAGTGTGACTTATCTTAGGAAATGATTATACCTAGATATCTGCAAAAAACTTTTCCCTAAGATAAGAGATGTCCTTAGTATTAAGGGTGATTGGACTTAAGTAATTAGGAGGAGACTGTTGTTCAAATAGATTCCTAGTCACTAGAATTACTTAATCCCAATCAGGTCTACACTTAGGATCCCCCAATTTTATTAAAACCTCTTTAGGTACCCTTAGGATTCCTTGTGACCTGCACAGGTGTATTACATCTCTTCATACAAGGCAAACCAGCAAGAGGAAGCAAATCAGCAGACCATTAAACAAGTTGCCGATCAACTCTATTCTCAACATGCGACAAGTTGCCGATCAACTTGCTACACAAGTTGCCGATCAACTCTATTCTTAATATGCCGATAAAGAAAGACAGTCTGTACTGTCAGTCAGGTTACATCGTTCCATCTTAAAATCAACCTTGCTGATTGTCCCTGTCCTTTCATACTGTTTTATCAAAAAGTAGTTTACCTGCTCTGTAGTGATTAATGCGCCGTCTGACACATAGCTACTTTTAGCTATACTCTGTCTCTACTTGCTTTTGCAGGTAACCGGTTGAGACAAAGGGGTCTTTACCCATCAGACTTTTCCAAGTATGCGTGTACTCCAAATCTTCGCCATTAATGCTCAAGATACCGCATTAAATGCTCCTCACCTACCCAGCTGGAAATTCAAATATTATCCTTCTTCAACAAACCAAGACATTTTCTCCTCTTATAAATAGAGGACTTGCTGCATTGAAGAAGGTGGGTGCATTGAAGAGATTTGATTGTTGAATCATTCATTGAAGCTCAACATTCCGTCCATATAATCATTAGACATTAATAGGACATACACTCGTGCACAAACTCATCACTTTGTTAATATTCCCAAGTTAGACTTATATAAGGAATATTGTGATTGAGTTATTCACACACCCACCTGAGTGAGATAAGTTCTTTTGAACTTGCCGCTCAAAAACACTTGGTCAGTATTTGTTTTACGATCCATTAGAAATTTCTAGAACTTAGTCTTTGTATACCGGTAAAGCCATGCTTGTAATAGACTAGAAATATCTAATAGTACTCTTAACCCAAATCCAAGTTCTGACCAAACTTGGTAGAGGACGTAGCAATATTTACACTGTGAACCTCTCTAAATCTCTGTGTCTCTTGTCAGCTACTTTATTCTTGCCGGTTGAAAATCTCTCACCAGCTGATCTAACTGTTCATACTGATTCATTGTATTTTCCTTTGACCAATCTCTTGAAACTGCATTGAACTTTTGGAAACAATTTTGTGTTTAAACTAAGCTCTGAAAACTATTTCTTACCGATTTAAGTGTGAGTTAAAACTTAGTCATATCTTCTCCGCTGCGCTTACTGATAATAGTTTGCAAACTGATAAGTGACTTTGCATTTATAAAAGTGTTTCTTGCAAAGTTTTAAAAAGGCTATTCACCCCCCCCCCCTCTAGCCTATTTTCCTACCAATTGGGCCTAACAGGAACAACATAATTTCAACGGTGAGATCTAAATTTCCTCAAACCGAAATTGATTTTGAGAACTTTAAGAGGCGTCTCGGCCTAGAATGATTTTGATAATGAGAACTTTAAGAGGCGTCTCGGCTGAAAATGATTTTGATAATGAGAACTTTGAGAGGCATTTCGGCCGAAAATGATTTTGAGAGTTTTAAGAGGCATCTCGGCCTAAAATGATTTTAATAATGAGAACTTTGAGAGGCGTCTCGGCCGAAAATGATTTTGATAATGAGAACCTTGAGAGGCGTCTCGGCCGAAAATGATTTTGAGAGTTTTAAGAGGCGTCTCAGCCTAAAGTGATTTTGAGAATGAGAACTTTAAGGGGCATCTCGGCCGAAAACGATTTTGATAATGAGAACTTTGAGACTACTATCATGAAGATAATTTCAAGGATACGCTGCATGTTGAGATGTATCCTGGTCCTTCTGCTTTTGAGTTGCTGTGTGATGAGATTTTTGTGCTTTGTTAAGCACCGAACCATCGCTTCGCGTGGCCTCTTGGAATTGTATTGAGTGCTGCAACTTCATTTTGGATTCCCGTTCACCTTAAAAGGGTTTTTTATTATTTCACAGTTAAGCTTCTCCACTTCTAGAGTTGCTGAAACATTACTTTGCATGGTCCGTCTGCACCGTCTTGAGTACTGCAACCTCATTCTGGATCCCTGTTCACCCAAAAAGGGTTTTTGATTCTTTCACAATCAAGCTACTCCGTCTTTGGAGTCGCTGCGACTCTTAGCAATTGATACCAGGTTGGAATCATTCAATTTTGACTAAAGTCTCACGTATATCAGGAGAAATGACACGATCAACATTGTCTGTCGTGACCTGCAAGTTAGCTCTTTGGTTTTGCCATTGTTGTGGGATTTTGATCGCTTGCAATGAGCAACCTCTTTGTGAAACCAAGATGTGATTCATTGTGTGGTTCCAACTTCATACCTGCATAAGATTTTTTGCAAATATGTGGTCGTGCCTGAAAATTCAAGCTGCCTACGTATCTCTTTCGAGAATCAGACCAGCGTAGTTTGAATTTATCAACTCGAACAGATTTTCTTTTTCAAAAAGCCATTGGGAATTCTCGTTTCTATAGCATCGCTGTTGACGAGGAACTTTTTGTGAAGACCATGATGTGGTTCGTTGTGATGTCAACTTCATACCTGCATAAGATTTTTTTGCAAGTATGTGGTCGTGCCTGAAAATTCAAGCTGCCTACGTATCTCTTTCGAGAATCAGACCAGCGTAGTTCGAATTTATCAACTCGAACAGATTTTCTTTTTCAAAAATCCATTGGGAATTCTCGTTTCTTGAGCATCGCTGTTGACGAGGAACTTTTTGTGAAGACCATGATGTGGTTCGTTGTGATGTCAACTTCGTACCTGCATAAGATTTTTTTGCAAGTATGTGGTCGTGCCTGAAAATACAAGCTGCCTACGTATCTCTTTCGAGAATCAGACCAACGTAGTTCGACTTTATCAACTCGAACAGATTTTCTTCAAAAGGTCATTAGGAAATTTCATTCCCTACGCAGAAACATGAGCGTTGACTTCGTCGAGGATCCTTCTTGTTAGGGCCATGATGTGGCAGAATGGATGATGTGTACCTGCAAGCAATTTCACAAGCAAGTAAAAAATATACATTGATGTTGATGAGGACCCTTCTTGTGAGGACCATGATGTGGCAGGGTGGATGACATGTACCTGCAAGAGAATTTCAAGAGCAACCAGAATATATCTTCGACATTAATGTGCAACAAAAGTTTTAGAACACATACATGGATTGAAATCTTTAAGATCGAGAGATTCGGAGAAAGATTGGGACAAGAATACATTCCCTCTTCATTTTGCAACCATTTTTCTTTTGAAGGGTGGAAGTCACATTTCATTTTTGCATGACGATTTTTTTTTTTTGCATTTGATTTTTTTTTATTTGACACATGTGCATTGCTTGCATTTCAAACTTCGTTTACTATGAATGAATGAGTGAAAGTTTATGAATGAATAAAGGGAGAATCATAAATGAAATGAATTGTGCACTTTATTGTGAATTTTGCATTTTTGTGAAAATGAGGAATATGGATATGTGCATGGTGAAGCAAAGACGAAAGCCTAGCACGAACACTCAAAAGGTCAATTCCGAACACCCATTTGATCAAGACTTCTCAACGGTATATCTTCGGATGCTATGGTTGGGTCAGCCCCAGTCATCGGCTGAAGAAGCCCCACTTGTTCTTTCTGACATCATTCCCCCAACCTTCTCGCTGGTGAAGCCCCAGTGTCTCTTAAAGATCAAACTCAGATGTTGGCTACGGAAGCCCCAGTCATGTTATAGGACAAGCCCATGAATCTGGCATATGAAGCTCTTGTTTCACTTGAAGGGTGAATCTCATATTGATCCAAACTGTCGTATCGAGACCACTTCATGTTTTGGCATTTCAACCTTTGGGGGCTCTAACTGTCATTGAGAGTTATTCAAATGTTCGATGTCTCGCTGTTAGAGGCAATTCACAATTTCTGACATGCAATACCCAATCGGTAGGGAGTCAACTGTATTTGAGAGTTGTCTTGTCATTCGATGCTTCTCTGCCGGAGGCAATTCACAATTCCTGACATGCGATACCCAATCGGTAGGGAGTCAACTGTCTTTGAGAGTTGTTCATTCATTCAATGCTTCTTTGTTTGAGGCAATTCACAATTCCTGACATGCGATACCCAATCGGTAGGGAGTCAACTGTCTTTGAGAGTTGTTCGGCGGGAAACAGTCCTGATGTTGCCGAAGAACGAGCTTTGAGCTTAGTGGGCCATACTGTCAATCCGAGATGGCACTGCATTTCTGCTGATCCACACATTCAGGGAGCTAACTGTCTATGAGAGTTGTCCCATATCCTTGATGTTCTCAATCTTGAGAGTTACTGAAACTGTGATGATTCTCAAAAGTTAATCTTTGCATTTCTGAGTCCCTTCAAAGGATCAACTGTCAATGAGAGTTGTCTTGTACCCTGGAATTTTGCCATCTGAATTTCCGTGTTACCTGGAGCAACCATTCTCAACAAATCATATTGTTATGCAACCACATCATTGCTTTTGAAACAAAACCCAAAACTCGGACATGCAGCCCCAGTTTGGTGTTCATTAATTCGACATCTCTTGCCGGCATTTGAGATTCTGAGATATAAAGAATAGCATTCCTTTGTTTCTTTTGCTGTGAAAGCTTCCAGGAGTTGGCAGGGGAAGGCACGAGGCCAGTATTTTGTGAAAGCAAAGGGAAATCCCAGTGGGATCTCCGACATCGTGTTTGCGCAGAAATGAAATGACGGAAGGAAAAGAGTTGGGGGAAGCCCCTAGACTCGAGAAAAGTATGCTCACACGTTGAAATCAAAGACTCAAGACTTAAACAAGCGTTAATGGTCAAGTGCCTCAAAATCAAATGGACCCTTCTAAAATTGGATTAGCATTTTAATTCTGATTAAATAAGCTTGACAAATCATTTGAACACAAGTTAGACCATGACAAATAGACATGAGAACATTGTTGGGCAAGAGATATGATTCGCGCCGCTGCTTGACCTCATTCGGTGAGAGGCCTTCGTCGTTGTCTCCTTTTCCTGATTTTGATCACACCATTTGGAGGCTGCACGATTTTTTGGTTCTTGGGCTACCTCAGTGTAAGGAGTTGGTAGAGCACGTTGGTCTCCAACAAAAGCCACCAGTTGTCGTCGTTGATGGTGCTTTGCCCAAAGTTAAAAGATCGAGATCTTCTTTAGTGCAGATTGGCCTCGCATGTGCGGTGCTCCTTGAAGCTGATGATGTCACATAAGATTGTCTGACCCTCGGTCTACGTCTCGCCTTTGTGATACGAGTGATGAAGTCTTCGGTATTAATTGCCAACTGCCATCGTTGAAGGCACACACATGAATTTGTAGTGTCGCGATATCTTTCTAAAACAATTGAATTAAACAATAAAGCAAATGGAACATGTACCAAAATAAATGAATAATGCTTTTTTTTTTTTTTTTTGACCTCCCCTTTTTTGCTCTCTTTCGATTTTTTTTTTTTTTTTTTTTTGCACTCAAGAAGAAACATCATAGCATGCGGAATACAACAAGTTTTACAAAAACATAAACATACAATATGCGAGATTTTGCAATGCATCATACATTAAAGGAAAATCGCCGACACTTGCACTTGCATCAGTGTGATAGTCTTCAACCTTTGCCATTTGATTGGCCTCTCTGATCATGCCCTTGATTGCACCCTGAAATCTTCGTTCGTCGGGTGACTTTGTCGATCGCCTCCGTGAACTTCGTTGATTGCCTTCGGCCCTAGTTCCCATCTCATTTAATCACAGTCTAATTTTTGTTCAAATTTCATTGATTGCTTTTAATTAAGTGAGATTTAATTGTTTGCGGGTCCAGATCTACAAGATACGCGATTTAGAAGGCACTTGGTTATAAGGCAAGTTCATTGACTGAAAACATATATTACATGAGAAGCAATGAAATAAAAGCACGAAGACAACGACACACTCTTAGACTTAGAAGACAAAGAAGATGTGTGAGCACATTACTAAGCTATACGCAGAAGGGGACAGGAATAGGAGTGGGCGGTGATCCCAATCACAAGCAAAAAGAGATCTAGGCACTGGAAGCTAGAAATCTCCAAAAGTGAGCAAAAGTGTTGCAGCCTTGCAAGCTAGCAAACCAAAAGTCTGTCCTTTTATTACCTACGCCATCAGAGTGAAAAGCAGTGGCATTGGGAGTCAAGTGAGCCCCATGGATCAAATATCTTGCTCGGGCTTCCGAGCCCCCATGAGATTACGGACTTTATCCTTGAGAGTGTAACATTCATTAGTAGCATGTGAGGCTTTTCTATGTTATTCACAATACTTTCTACGGTACGGTGCCGGATGTGATGGGTGGAGATTCTTGCATTCTTGTATAGGCCACAGGACCCCATCAGGACCCATTCTAAAAAGTGGAACCGTTAGCCTTTGGGACGACATGCCATATGGAACATCTACATGGCTTGAGTGTTGATCATTTCTTTTCCTTTTCATTCGTGAAATACCCGGGGCATCTTTCAATCTGGAAAATACATCGGCGGTAGCCATTGGGCCGCCCTTAGAGGAAAATGATGAGCTATTGTCGCACAAATAGATTTACCCGATCGAGGGGAAGTAGGAACACGCCCAGTAATCTTGAGAGGTTTGCTGAGCCTCTGTTGTAACTCCTTGCTTATGGATGAACTACCCTTGAGGCTGATAATTCTTGTTCTTCGAACCACAGGAGAACTTACTGAAGGGTCATTGAGCCTTATATAATTTTCTGGAATAGGAGGATCCACCCTTTCGCGATCGGATTCTTGATCAGGGGACATGACTAAAACATTCTCATCCTTCGTCAATTCGACTACAGAGCAATCTGATAGGGGATCGATGAGCCCCTGCTGGCTTTTAAACTTGGGAGACGCATCATGCCTTGTCTCATCATCTTGATTGGGGAGCGTGACTGGAAGAAACTCATGTTTTGCGAATTCTTGAGTGATGATCGGGCAGCAAATTGGCAGAGAGCTGCCGAGCCTTCGGTGGTTTTCTGGATCTGAAATTCGTTCTGGGAGTGCATCATGGCCAAAAGGGACCATTGTGGTACTGAGTCTTGATGTATCTAGGATAGCTGGAGGGGAATGAATCACCATATGATTGTTAAGCGTTGGTTGCATCTCTGAAAGAGGTGACTCGTCATTCTTCACATCTTGATTAGGCATTTCAAACGAGGCTCCTTCCTTCGGTGCTTCTGGACCAGGACAAGTCTGCATAGCATTCTTAAACTTCGGTTGGTTAGATAAAAGAGCCACAACCCGGTCAGCCATTTCCTTTTGACATTCTTGGAAGAACCTTAACATAAGATCTGTATGTGCCTCCAAACGCTCTTTCAACCACTGTTCCATTCGAGGGTTGGGTTCAAAGTTAGTCATCCTTGCACTGATTCGGGCTTCCAAACATTGTTTCCACCACTGTTCCATTTGAGGATCGGGTTTGAAATTAGCCATCTTCGCACTGATATGGGCCTCCAAGCGCAGTTTTAACCACTCTTTCATTGCAAAGGTATGCCTAAAGTAGCCTGAGTTCCCACTCTGATTTGCAGATCCCTTTCCATTCTTAGTCATAGCTCGAAGGATAACCGGAGTAAGGTTTGATCAAAGTGGCGCTTGAAATGGACCTTGAATGTCGCGCTAGAGAACAAGAAGAATTCTCCCTCTACAAGATGAATGAAAAATGAAACCTATTTTAGATTCCTGGGGAATGAAGCTTTATGTAAAAAAGAAGCTAATTTTTTTTTTCAAAATTTGAAGCGCAAGCAACGCATAAACCTATGAATGCCGGACAAGCACCTTGCTTTGTTTTGAGACATTTTCGCATGAAATCTTGGAATAGTGGATACCGTCTCCAAAGTATAGGACCAACATTTTGCACCTGTACTATTGACCGTCCAAGCCCCTAGCGAAGGGCCTATACTCTTTCGGGGATCCACCATTCGGTTACGGTCTAAGGGAGGGTCTTGACAATTTAAAGTCATTCCGAGCATTTCAATGAATTTCCACAATGTAGGTTGTTTATGACCTTTTTGGGAAATTCATAGGATTGAGGTGAAATTGCTAGACAAAAACCGGCATGAAGTCTGGGACGTGTCATTTTTTTTGAAAAATTTGGACATCGTGGCTTGGTAATGGGAAGATTGGCTTACACCCATCGCAACGACTAATAGGCGCGCTTTGGGGTGAGAATGTACACCGCGGGCCCTATAGGGAAGTCGATGAGCTCCCTTATACCCTCGGGTTACCTTCTCGGGTTTGTACGGTTCTACAAAACGTTATTTTTAAAAACGGGCATGTGTGTGAGGTATCTATACATTTGAAAAATGATTTTGAAATCAAGTAAAGAAAACAAGAAAATCTTTACTCTTTTTTTTTTTTTTTTTTTTTTTTTAAGGGAATTACCCACCACGCATGCATATATATAAATAAGAGGGTGAGGGAAAAAGAATGCCCCTACAAAACAAAGGTTAGGGCATAAATATATACAAACCAAGCCAGGCAAGTAAAGCATGGCACACACAAAGATTAGAGTCTAGCCCACTTTTAAGATCTTCCCCAGAGGAGTCGCCACTGTGAGAGCCCGCGCTCGAAGACAAACCGCACCGAAATGATCGCTCGTGAAAGCGATTCGGGTGATGCCTCGTGCTAATGCGCTTTTGGAAATGCGCTCGGTTCCCACACAATGGTTTTCTCTCGATGGAATCAAAACATTCAAGAGTCGCCACCTCATTTTATTTTAGGAAAAACGAAGATAAAACCTTTTTTTAGAGAAAGTGGGTTCGGGGGCTAAGTTACGAGAAGAGAAGGGTTTAGGCACTCTCCTCGCCCGTGATGGTCTCTAGTATGCATGCCACGTAGATTAAATTTTATGCCTTTTATGCCTTGCTTTTATGCCCTAACAAAATGGTGAATAATATAAGAGGAAGTCTTCCTATTCTAGGAATGTTTGCTTTAATTCACAAATGAGAGTCGGTTTGGGTGGACTCTCACTTGGTTTTGAAAATGGTTTAGAATTTATATCCAGTAAAATAAACACACAAAGGGTTGGGGGATTAATATTTACAATGGTGAACAAAAAAGGGAACAAATCCCATAAAAAAGAATGTTCAAACTCCGTCCCCAAAGATTTTAGGGACTACTGTCCCTTCCTTCTTTGTGTACCTGCTCTTATGCTTGCACAATCTGGAAAGTGAATGTTAGCAAAAGTCCCTAACACATCAAGTATAAACCATGAATTTTCCTCTGATTTTAGGATCATGTTAAGGTGTCCAAACAAGGCATGCAGGATATAACTTTCAACAGCCAGATCTGACAGACATTCATACATCCATAAAAGACTCAGTTTTTGCATCATGAAAACGGGAGAATCATGGAAAACGCTAAACATGAGAGTTATTCCTAACATATCAAAGTTTATATCTACAAATTTTAAAGGCCATCAAGCAAGTTTATGTCACACAAAACACCTCTGATATTTTGGTGTCAGGACAGGAAGCATGCTAATCTGAGAACAGAGAGTTGAAACAAAAAATGGAAAGAACCTCTTCCACTCAGGGTACAAATATTATATTTACATGCTCATCTTCCTTTGTTTGTCTAGAACGAAATACCTTTTGTGGTCTAAGACCAAAAACAACGTTTTCTATGCATAAATAGAGCAACAAGACAAAAAGGTGCAGATGGACAGTCTGCTGTAAATCTACAAAAGGGATGAAAACACCCATGAAAACTCATCTACATGAAGTGATGTGGGCATTAAACTTTGTGTGTGCATATATATACATACTAACAACACAAAACAACAGCCATTTGAGCATTTAATCATGGTATATCATCATTTAGAGAGAAGAACAACAAGAGTATCAACATTACATCTTTTGGACATCAAATGGGGGTCTAGCCTAACAAGTGGCTAGACCCTTTTCCAAATCACATAAGGATCTACATTTTACATGGATGAACTTTACAAGAACAAGAGATTACCTAGATGTGATTCCTTTGCTTCCAAGGGAAGACTTTTTTGTTGCTTTTCTTAAGGTGTTTGCCTTAGATTGAAAGAGTGTTTAAGTGAGTTGTTTTTGCTTGTGTTTGGTGTGTGTTTTGAGGTGGTGCTATGGTGGTGTAGTGGTGGTTTAATGACTGGGATTTGAGGGGGTTGTGGATGCTTGGGAGAGAGCCAAAAGGGTTGAATATGGAATGAAGTGAGTTGGAGGGTTGTGTATGAAGTGTGGGTGAGTTCTCCTTTGTAAAATGGATGAGGGGGGTGGTGATATGGAGGAGGGAGGTTGTCAAATGACCTTAGGTCACCCTTGCTAGGCTTAGGAGCCATTTTAGGGGTCATCTACCCGGGTAGGAGCAGCTGGGAAGGGATTAAAGTTGATGTGAATGGCCAACTTGTTGAAGAACAAACTGCAGGTCTGGAGCTCCCATAGTAGCCGTACGGCTTGAACTGGTGGTCGGGGAGATTTGACTTTGCCACGTGTCGGGCTCCGATTGGACCATTCTCTATCCACTTGGCCAACCACCTTCATCCACTTGCTGCAATGTGGTTGGGCATCATTACTCTTGCTTGAATGCTTTGACGTGAATGAGCCACAATTCTGCTTTCGGTATTGGTTCCGTAACAGTCCAAGATTTGTCCGAATGCGCGCATAATGATGTTTTGGTTGTCCGCGGTCCCAACATGAAAGTTGCTTGAAATAATCATGTGGTCACGTACGTCTATCTGAAATATGTTAATGAGCAAGGAATGACAATTATACATTTTTAATGCACAGAATGGATAATAACAAGCAGTTTTAAGGGTGCGGGCCCCGTTTCGGGTCCCGCATCTCAAAAATTGAAGTACATGCTTGATTACTCGTTTTTTCGCTCTGATCATGAATTTGAAGTCCGTTAATCAATTCGATGCACCGATAAGGCTTACAGCACTCCCGCATAGCCAAATCGAGGGCTTATGTCAATTTTAGGGTTTAGACCAATAAAAGGGGTTTGATAAGGGGTTCGAGATCGGGGTATCTACAACAGGTGCATCGATAAAATCATCTTTACCCTCTAAATTTGAATCCCCTCCTCCGGTTGGCAGAACACGATTGTTTCGACCGTTTCCCATAGGAGCTCCTTAAGCTCCTGCCCATTGCAATCGGCGACCACCAACCTGCAAACACTCCAAAACCCGAACAAGATCCTCATGATGAGCTGCATCCTGTTCTTCACGCCGACGGTCTCGTTCTTCATCTTGACGGTGTCTTTCTTTGGCTTCTTGATTCATTCGATCAAGGATTGCAAGAACAGCGTCGTTGTTGTCCCCGTTGCCGTTGACCGTCTTACTTGGATCTCACCTTTTCTGATACCAATTGATGCAGCGGAATACAACCAAGATCAACCATGATGGAAGATCTCGAATAAACAGAAGGAAATAAACCTTCAAACAAGCCAACAATGGCTTCTAGGGTTTGAACCCACACAAAGTTGCAAAAGCAAACTAAGAATTTAATAAATCAAAAAACATGTTCAATAAAAAGTAGGAAAAGAGTATTTATACCTAACAACTAATTAAAACGCTAACCCTAAAATTATTTACCAAAATACCAAAATTATCCCAAACAATTAATTAAAGGAAACGAGTTCTGCGCACATCAATTTCTGTCGAAGTGCCGGGCACGGTCGTGCTCTAGAATGAGCACGGTCGTGCCATTCATGTCGAGTCTTCCGTCTTTTCCACCCATTTTGCGCACGGGCATGCGTTGAATTTGGCGCGGCCGTGCAGGCTTGGTCTAGGCGGGTTTCTTCTGGGGTCCGAGCGGATCTTTGCTGGGACTTCACGATTCCATCCTTGTGCTACATCATAAAGGTAAGCATAGCGGCATCCCAATTGAGGCGGGTGGAAACCGGGAGGCCCATATACCAATATTTCGCGACCCCATCAAGAGTAAGTGGGAAGCATTGTGCCATTATTTGAGGAGACACTTTCTTCGGTAGCATGGCCCAAACGTAGGAGTCGATGTGAGCATTGGGACAAGAGTTTCCCTTGAACTTGCCAATGTTGGGCATCTTGAATTTCTCGGGAAGAGCCACCATAGTATTCATGAGAAGAGAAGCACGATGGAGATCGGAGCTTGGACTTTTGTTCAAATTTAGCCCACCCAAATGTTGGTCAATGTATGCCATGAGAGTGTTGACTAAACTGTTATCAATGCTTTGGACCATTTTTCCTTCATTTGTGAGCTCCTTTAATTGGTCGTCGAGCTTAGCATGTTCTTTCTTATAGACCATTCTCTCATGATTGAGACGAGCTTGCCACAAATCATCCTTGCGTCGGGCATTCTCAGCGAGTGCATCAATTTATCCTTTCAGTGCTTTGATCATGTTGGCTATATCCTCGTTAGACCGGGAAAGATTGTCACCGTTGTTGTTGTTGTCGGAAGCCATTGGACCTATTTGAAGAACACGGTTGATCTTAGGATGGTCCACAAACACCTTTTGGGTAAAAATAATTTAACCCACAAACAATAAAAAGACTCAACCACATAAGGAAAAAGACTTTTTATTTATTTATTTACAAAAGTCGGATGGACGTAGTCCTTTTTGGGGTTTCTAAAAAAATAGTGGAATCGTCACACTAGTATATAGACCTTATCGCGATCCCATATACTCATCGGATTCCACCACGCTTATGATACCTACATGTGACGGGCTTAAAGAATACATGCGGGGACGGAGTTTTATTTCGTCCATAATAACCACTTTTGGGACGGAGTTTTATCTCGTCCATAATAACCACTTGTTTCTTTTGGAAACGGCATGTATGATTTGATGACATTATTTTAGGGAAATCTCGACACACGAAAACCGACTTGGTCACGGAGTGTTAGAACCTAGACTAAGAATGTGTTGGCTTGTGCTCGGTTAAAGAGAGGCTTAAGGTCACCCCTGGCATGTAGTCGTGAACTACGCCACGGGTTGAGGTTTACCGCTTCGAAAGAGTCACGGTCGGGTGGAGCTTGAAACTCTCTAGGACGGGCCTCGACGGGTTTGGGGTTATGAACTTGTGTGACTCGATTGTGAGCAATTCATAAGAATATGTGCATGTAGTGTGAGGTCAAGCCAAGTGACAAAAGATTTTTTTTACTTTTTTTTTTAATAAAAGAAATGCAAATAAGTACGTAATTTACAACTCTCGAATCACCCGTGTGACCGATAAAATAAATAGAAAATAAAAGAAGTTATGTGCAGGCCCGGTGCCCACACACTGTCAAAACTATTATATTCTGTGCACTATTCTGTTTCTGGAAAATGCCCAGAAGCGCGCGCATTTGGATGCATATGCGGGAGGCGCGTGCATTAGATAAAGACGGGCAGAGGCGCCCGCAAACATGGAATTGAAGGACGGGATGAGAGGCAGGCGATTCTGGTGGTGAAGGTCGGAGGCCCGCGCCTTAGGCCAAGAAGGCCAGAGGCGCACGCTTCCCACCTTTTTCCACCAGAATGCCCAGAAAGCAGTAAAAAGAATACCAAAAACAGAAACGCAAGTTTAACCCTCTATGTTGTCCCCGACGGAGTTGCCACTGTAGATACCCCGAAAAAACCACAACTTGGCGAGAGCGGTGGGTTATCGTAGGATGTCTATTTTGGTTTTAATTGTTTAAAGTCGCCACCTATGTTTTTAAAGGAACATAAGAAAAACCTAAGAATAGCCTAAATTTGTATACAAACCCAGAGATTCAGGAAGAGAAGGGTTCGGGGGTTAGATGACCGAGTGGGAAGTACTTAAACACCCACTCCACCCCGCTTACGCGGGTCTTGCTACTAAAGGTGTTCTAATGTAAAAAGTCCTTGTTTTAATTAATATAAAATGTACTAACAATTAAATGGAAAGAAAATGGGAAAATTCTTTATATATTGATTTGTGCTAAGAGTTACATGTAACAATTATACTAAACAATTACATAAGAGATGAATAATAATTTGAAGTAAAGATTGAAATGTAGGGAGATAACCTTAACCAACTTTAATGTAGTAAAGTGGTCATTTAGTCATGTCTCATTTGATGGGGATTGCATACATTAAGAAGAATAAAATAAGAGGGGAAAAGTGAAGTTTTACCTTAAGAAGAGGACTTCAAACTTTGACTTGAAAAGAGTTTTGTGTAGAGTTTTGATACTTGAGTTGTTTGTTCGGAGAATCCTTGTTACAGAATTCTTGAGAGAAATGTGTATATTCCGGTGTAGAGAAAGTTCAAGTCCAAGGTCCAAAATTGAGGTTCAAGGTCCTTTTCTAAGGTAAAAAGAAGAGGTTTAATAGGTGGAGAGAGGAGGTAAATAAGTCCTTTTGACCAATAGGAATATAAAAGAAAATAAAATCAAATAAAATCAAATAAAATAAAATAAAAAGAAAATATTTTATTTTAATGAAAAGGCTAGAAGTGTGGAATTGGGAGTTACAAAGCTACGGGGATGAATGTGGAGATGAAAAGAGGTCTTTGTGATCAAGAAAATTGAGAGAAAAAGACTGCAATCCGTAACTGCCAAATGGGAAGCGCGCGAGTCTGAACTATTAGAACAAACGCGCGCGTGCCCCGTTGACACTTCTGGAGGCGTCCGAGCCAAAAAATGACATAATGACATAAATGAATCTAAAGTTAACTCTGTTATTCAGTTTAGTCCAAAACTAACGGAATCAGTTAGGAACTTAATCGAAGTAACATAAATTAACAAAAACAAGTTAAATAAAAATACTATGTATGCAATCGGGGTATGAGAGGTCCAAGGCGGGGTGTCTACACAATCATACCCTTTATAACTTCCTGGTTAAAGGTAGCGTTTGAATATGTCAAACATAATGTTCATCAAGTGGAAGACTATAATAACTTCATGTCTAAGGATTCAAATGACATAACTAATATGAGTTCTATATATGACATTGACCATGACATAAATCTCATACAGCGGGTCATGTCCAGTACCTTGTGTAGATACCCTGGGAGGGCCCCACGGCTTGGCTAGAGCACGTGGGTTGGTCCTAGGATGTCTATTTGAGTTTTTAGAGTCGCCACCTATGTTTTAGAGGAACATATGAAAAACCTAATGTATATTTAGCCTAAGTTTGATTTGAAAACAGAGATTCTTGTTATGAGGTTCGGGGGTTAGGTTACGAGATGCGAAGTACTTAAACACCCATCTCGCCCAACTAATGTTGGTTTTGCTTTATCAAAGTCTACATAAATAATAAAATGTTCTTCCTATTCTTGATTATAATAAAAGGGGGTTTTAAAAAAGGGGTTTTTGAAATGTAGAGAGATAACTCCTTGACTAGCTTCAATGAGGTGAAGTAGTCTTTGGTGTCATGTCCCAAAATGTTTGGGTGATTGCACTTTTGATGAAAGTAAAATAGAAGAAGAGGGATGAAGTAGAAAGGGGAGAAAAGAGTAGTCTTTTTACCTATACTTCAAAGAACTTCAAAGAGAGTTTCTTGGAAAATGCCTTGCAAGTATATTTGTGTAGAGTTTTCTTAATGATCAAAATCCTCCCCCTTTTCAATGGTGAATTAGAGGGGTTTATATAGGTCAAAGAGATGTGTTTTTGGTGCCAAAACCAAGTCACAAAGGTCAGTTTCCCGGGCAAATCCTGTTAAAAGGAGCAAGGGAGGGATTCTTGGACAGAAATCTGTAACTGACGCCCAGGTGAGCGCGCCTCCTGCGTTGGTGGCGGGATGCGCGTGCCTCTGGCCCCAAGGGGTGAATGCGCGCGCCTTGTAGATGGAAAATTTGACAGAATGGACTATAAAGTCAGCACTATTGTTCAGTTTGGTCCCTGAACTTAACGAGATCAGTCAGGAACCTAACGAAAGTAACAGAAACTAACGAGAAACACTTAAAATAGGGAGAAACACAAAGTCAAATGTGCAATCGGGGTGAGTGGTCCAAGGCGGGGTGTCTAGAAAGCCCCTCGGCGACGTGGATTGCAAAGCAAAACGCGTCGACAAAAGAACAAAACATCCGCCGAGGACATCACCAAGACAAAAGAAAAGACTTGATGAAAACAAGAATCTTGAAATTACAAGAGATAGAAGTGCGCTCCCTATGTGAGCGAATTTTGCTGATAGGAGGAGTGCGGTGATAGAAATCGTCCCACCGTGGCCAAAATTTAGAGTCCGTATAGAGGACTGGAGGGACTCGAGAGTCTGCCTGCCTGCTGATTTAGAGGGACTCAAAAGTCTACCTACTGATGTAGAGGGACTCGAAAGTCTGCCTGCTGATTTGGAGGGACTCGAAAGTCTGCCTGTTGATTGAGAGGTACTCGAAAGTCTTCCTGCTGATTTAGAGGGACTCAAAAGTCTGCATGTTTATATAGAGGGACTCAAAATTCTGCCTGCTGATTTAGAGGGACTCAAAAGTCTGCCTGCTGATTTGGGAGGGACTCGAAAGTTTGCCTGCTGATGTAGAGGGACTCAAAAGTCTGCTTGCTGATTTGGAGGGACTCGAAAGTCTGCCTGCTGATTTAGAGGGACTCGAAAGTCTGCCTGCTATTGTAGAGGGACTCGAAAGTATGCTTGCTGATATAGAGGCACTCGAAAGTCTGCCTGCTTATTTAGAGGGACTCGAGAGTCTGCCTCCTGATTTGGAGGGACTCGAAAGTCTGCCTGCTGATTTGGAGGGACTCGAAAGTCTGCCTGCTGATTTAGAGGGACTCAAAAGTCTGCCTGTTGATGTAGAGGGACTCGAAAATCTGGGTGTTGATTTAAAGGGACTAGAAAATCTGCCTGCTGTTGTATAGGGATTCGAAAGTCTGCCTGCTGATGTAGAGGGACTCAAAAGTCTGCCTGCTTATTTAGAGGGACTCGAGAGTCTGCCTGCTGATTTGGAGGGACTCGAAAGTCTGCCTGCTGATATAGAGGGACTCGAAAGTCTGCCTGCTATTGTAGACGGACTTAAAAGTCTGCCTGCTGTTGTAAAGGGACTCGAAAGTCTGCCTGCTGATGTAGAGTTCGTATAGGGGACTAGAGGTGGATGCGAATTTGTTGAGTAGACTTTACTGATGAGGTGGTGATTTTAGTGGTTTACCGCAGACCAAATTTGCTGTTTTGAAGCTGCACTTTGATGTGTACTGTCTGGAGTCGCACTTGCAGTTAACTTTTGCGTGGTGCGGGCACAGTTGACTGCAGACCGAAAGAAAGTTTTCCCTTTAGAAAGGAAAATGTCGAGGTTGACTTTGACCTTCGTAACCATCGGGTTTAATGATGTCCATTGCGGAACTCTGTGCTTGAAACACCCCAAGGTGGAGCTGAAAACTCGGATGGGAGTTGAATGAACATTGATGTGATGTATTTATTCCTGCATGGGAACTTGCACCTGGACCTGACAGGGGACGGGAGGCATCTACGTCTAAGAATGGCTGTGGGACACACGCGCGGCACATAAGGGCATCAGGAGGCACGCGCATCGCGTTTAAGTTCAACATATATTCAGAAACTGCTCATTATGTTTGAGCCAAGTTCAAAAATTTCCCAAACCCTCTGCATTCTGAGTCAAATTTTCGTGAGGAAAACATCCCAAAACACTTCCTTTGCTCATTTGAGACCATTACATCGAGGAATTATGTCGAGTTCTCATTAGACTCCTCCTTTTGAGATGCCTATGGGCGAAGAAGCTAAGGTCGGGGTTAAGGCAATGGACCCAAGACAGCTGACTTATGAATCCCATACTCATATCTCCCACTTTGTGTCTGCGGGATTGGTAAGAATTCTTCATTTTCTTTGGCAATTTTGCATTCTAGGGTCGTACCATTTTGTCCGTGATACTGCTACAGTAAATCTTTTGATCATGGTTGCATGTTATTACCCTTGCTGATTTGTTGCGAAAGGAATGCTTGGACACCCATTTTCATGTTCACACATTTGTTTGAACGTGGTGATTTTGTTGAATCCTTCATGCTGGGTTTGGCCATTTTCTAGCCGTTATGCTGACGAATTTTTCTTTGTCTCTTGTTTCTTTTCAGAGGTGGAACTGTCTAACCGAGATCCGAGGTGGAGCTCAGGCACCCATTTCTGTGTGGAAAAAACTGCCCAAGAATGTACGGGCTAGGGTTGCAGCTACATGCTTTAGCCCTTTTATTATGGGTTTGCCTTTACTGAAGAATGATCCCGATGTGTTTCAGGCCTTGAGGGAAAGATGGTGGAATACCACTCACACTTTTCACTTGCCGATGGGGGAGGTGACTATGACCCCGACTGACATTACGATTTTGACCGGTTTGCCTTCTTCTGGGGTGCATGTCCCTTGTGGTGTGAGGGGGACTGCTCGGACGTCTGACGAGCTGATGGCCTTGGTGGATTGCGGGTTCATAGTGAAGAGCTTCCGGGTGACTTGGGGGAAGATTAGGGCTTACTTTGATGTCCTCGCGGTTGAGTCCCGAGGTGTTACTACTGACCGGGTCGATGCAGTGGCCCTTTGCTTTATCTGGTATACTTTGTCTCATACCTTGTTTACGACCGGGGGGTGTTCTGCTTCCCTGTCCCTGTTGGACCTTCTGATTGATCTGGACCAGGTTGCTCAATACAACTGGGGTACAGCGGGTCTGGATGCTTGCTATCATAGTATGGATTTGACAAGTCGTTTGAATAGGATCTCGGTCACGAGTTTTACTCTCGCTTGGGAGGTACATTCACCGTTTTGCCTATTTAGATTTCTGTCCTTTCTGCACTTTCAACTGTGTTTAATTTCTGCCTTTGCTTCTGTTTGCAGCTGTGGGCATTTGTCATTCTGGGCATTAGGGACTTCAGGATTGGGAGAGAGGGTCAGCCCCTATATCCTGATTGTGCTAGGTGGTATTACAAGGCCAGAAATATGAAGACCGGCACTGCCCACATTGGCTTGGTTTCAGCCAAGCAATATCTGGATGGTCTGAGGCCTGAGTCCGTATCTCAGTCATTGTTTCCCTGGAGACCGATTTATGGTAGCATAGAGCATACAGTATCCCATACCCGCTCAAGGGTGGCTTCTGATGAGCTCCGTGGAGTGCATGGCCATGTAATTGGGAGAGAGAGTATACTGGCAGCATGGGAGCCAGATGGTGGATTACCACAACCCGCCTAGGTCGGTGGTTCTAGAGTTCCCTCCTTTCTGCCCTCGTAACTGGGGGGCATTGTCTGAGGATGATTGGGCCATGTATATGGCAGGGGTTGATGCTAACCCATTCGTCCTTCTTTATCAGGATTACGGCCTCTTCCGAGCGAACAATCTGATGCCGGGTTTTATGTATGCTGATCCTCGGGGAACACAGCATGCTCCTTCTACTTTTGCACAGTTTTACCCCACCGGTGCAGGTTATAACTTTGATCCTCCTCTGCCTCCTTCGTACTATAGGTGCTCGAACTTTGGGATTGTTGAGGAGCAGAGGGAGATAGTCCCAGAGGAGATGTCACCGGAGAGGGAGCCTCCTGCCCAAGCGGCTGTGGTATGACTGTATTCTTTCTTGTACATTTCTGATTATGACCCTTTTTTTCTGTTCCAGTCTCTTTTATCTCGGCATACTGATGTAATTTTCTATTTCTGTTGTGACAGGTGCCTGTAGCTGCTTATAGGCACATAGGCCGCCAAAACAAAGGAATGCGGAGGAGGCTATGCCAGCTGGAGGAGAAAGTGCTGGAGCTCTGTAGGGACATGGCGAACCTGACCAGAGAGGCTACAGGGACCGTATCTGATGCTGCTAGAGGCATGGCTCGGGGTGCCCGTGGTATAGGGAGAGGATGCAGAGGTACTGCTCTTGATGTGGATGAAGCTGTGCAGTCGGCTAGGCAGTCACTGAGTAGGAGCTTGAGCCGTGGGGGTGCCAGTTCGTCGGTAAGGGCGCCAAAGAGAACCCGTCATGAGATCACCGTTGAAGAATCTGAGGAAGAGTCCGATGATGATGAGGAGACCGAGAGTGGCGATGAGGGTGAGAACAGTGCCGCTGATGATGATTCAGAGTAGACTGGGGAGGATGAGTACCTGAACAATTTATTTTTTAACATGTAATAACATTTAGCATGTATTTACAGTCCTAGCTATTTTATCTACATTTTTTATGTTCCTTTAGACTAGATCTTATGTGTTGACCTTTTACAAGCAAATTTGTGCCCAAAGTGTCCTATTTGTTGCTGTTGAATGTTGTGGATTTTGAACTGTTTGCAGGTTGAAGGCGTTGAAATGCCTGGATCGCTGCTGAGCTGACAAGGCATGTTCTGTTCTGTCCGTCTGTCAAAGGCACGCGCATCTAGATTTAGGCATGGGAGGCACGCGCGTTTCAGGTCCAAAGGGGGAGGCGCCCGCGTCTGGGCTGCTAATTTACAGCCCCTTTCTTTTCTGAACTGGATTCTCCAACAACTATAAATTTGAACCCATTTCGACCAGTTTGGTCACACAGCAATATTCTGCACTACTTCTTATCACTTTAAGCCCCAAATTCTTGTCAAGAATGGCTCCCATGACCTTCTCTTTTGAGGTAAAAGTGTCCGTGCCGGAGGGTGAAAAGTCAATACCCGTCCCCGTTGTGAAGGCACGTCCTAGTGTTTTTCATCGTTTGGGAAGACCCAATGAGGTTGTTATGGAACCTTCGAAACCATCTGTAGACACCCCTCTTTGGACCTCTCATGTCCCGATTGCATACACATTCTCTATCTTCCTCTTTTCTATTAAGTTTTGTTACTTTTCGTTAACTTTTGTTATTTTCCGTTAAGTTCTTGACTTACTCCGTTAGTCTTGGACTCGACTAAGCGACAAAGTCAACCTTGAGTCTTTTTTACTGTTTTATTGACTTTCGTGGTGTTCGTTAAGTTTCTGACTGATTTCGTTAGTTTCGGGGCTTAACTGCATAACGGGGTTAACTTTTGGGCTAAAATATGGATTTTCTGAAGGCGGGACGTGCGCGCCTTTGCCCTCCTTTGTGAGAGGCGTGAGCCTCCAATAGGGGGGTGGGATGTGCGCACTTCCCACCTCCAGAATCTCAGATTTTGCCAAATTTCCCTCCTTTTCTGATTCGTAATCCCCAAAACCATTATGCCTTGGCTTGATCCGGGGAAGGGTCATCTTTGTGAACACAAACACTTCCCTAACACCTATAAATACCTCTTCATTCCACCATGGAAATATAGGAAGGATTCTTGACTCAACAACTCTCTAAAACTCAAAAGTCCATTTTCAAAGAGTGGTTACTATAGACAAATTGGTTTCTCTCCATTCAAACACAAGGTACAACTCTCACTTTCTCCTTCTAAACTCTTTTACTTCTCTTTATCAAAACTCATTATTTGTTTTCTTCATCTTTCATCTCTTCTAATGTGTATGCAATCTCCATAAAAATGAATACAACCAAAAGGCCACTTCACTATTGAAGTTTGGTCAAGGTTACATTCCAACATTCTAAACTCCACATTAATTTCCCCATTTCATATTAATGTAATTGTTACATGTAATCTTTAGCATAAAATCAATAAAATAAGTTTCTTTTTTTTATTTCTCTTTTGTAATTCCATTTTCTTTACAGTATAATTGTTAGAACTTTTCTCATATTAAAATAAGGACACATAGCATTAGAACACCAATAGTAGCAAGACCCACGTAAGCAGGGCGGAGTGGGTGTTTAAGTACTTCTCACTCCGTCACCCAACCCCCGAACCCTTCTCTTCCCGAATCTCTGGTTTTGTATATAAATTTAGGCTATTTCTTTAGGTTTTTCTTATGTTCCCTTAATAACATAGGTGGCGACTCTATAATTAAAATCAAATAGACATCCTCGGATCCTTCCACTGCTCTAGCCAAGTTGTGGGCTCTCCTGGGGTATCTACAGTGGCGACTCTACTGGGGATTGAACAACTTTCTTAGATTTGAGGGTAGTCTCACACATCTTTCTGTTGGTGTTGGTGCCCTAGGCACGTTTGTTAAACGTTGTATAAGTTATCATTTTATTCATAATGATAAAGATATAATAAGATTCTTATTATGACTCGTGTTTGCTTATAATAATCTCCGTCCCTAGAGCTTGTTAAACACTAGTATAAAGGCTAAATGATCATGTTAGATTTATGGGTACTTGTTTGGAACAAGGTACTGGACATGACCCGTGGTATGAGATTTATGTCATGGTCGATGTCATATATAAATCTCATATTAGTTATGTCATTTGAATCCTTAGACATGAAGTTATTATAGTCTTCCACTTGATGAAGATTATGTTTGACATATTCAAACTCTGCCTTAACACGGTAGTTATAAAGGGTATGATTGGCATGATCGGATTCACGTAGGGAAGAATAATAAGCTAAATGGATTTGTCCCTCTTCGGAGAGATGTCAATCTTGGGCCCCTCGAAGGAATGATGTTGGTGAAATATTTGGCCAAACTCAAATGGATTGATTGGATCAATGTCATTTGGATTATCAACATATTCAGAATCGAGAAAGTATTGAACAATACAAGTTGACTTATTGACCATGACTTGTGTTCAATGACATGTGGACAAAGGGATTATGACATGTTCTAAAGGAATGCGAACTTGTATCTAGTTATACTATTTGGGTAGGTATGACGGTTTGCTAGAACCTAATCATATCTTATGGTTTCATGTTTGAACCCATTGCCAACTTAGTATAATCCTAGAGGGTCACACACAATAGAACGAATCCTAAAAGGACTATATTGGAATATTGGGTCGAAGAACCATTAAGGGATTTTGGAAATTTAAGGGTGTTCCAGAGCAAGTGTGCGACCGCACAGTTTGACTTGGGCGGCCGCACAGTTTGGCTCAAATATACCATATTGTTCCAGATGACTTGGGCGACCGCACAAGTGGTTTTGGGCGGCCGCACAGTACTGCCGGGGACTGGTTTCCTAATTCCAAAAGGAAACAAATTATGGAAACGTTTTGGACTTTCTTAACTGAGATTCCTTGCGGGTTTAGACACAAGTTACCTATTTGGAATAGGTCTAACTTGTATATAAACGTCCCTAAGTTGGCCAAAATCACGACCAATGTTTTGTGTGAGTCTCAAAAGAGTTTAAGAGAGATTTTATTTTGTTCTAAGACATCTTGGATTGAAGAACAAAATAATACACAAATAAAATTCGATATAGTCATATTAAATTATGAAAGTGTGTGTTTCATAATTTTTGGTCTATCAACCAAGATCAAGAAGCTCCTTGATATTCGTTCGTGGTGTGGATACCACTATAGGGTGAAGCTCATCATCTTCAAAGTTCGTGTTCTTACTTTCATTGTGATCAAGCTTCAAATCTCCACCAAGATCAAAGCTAGAATTCAAAGTCATCAAGGGTTAGTTTTTCTAGTATTCATATTGTTGTATTTGACATAATCATATGAATGGATCTATGGGCCTTTGGGTTTCATAAATTTTAAATGCTATATTCCGCTGCGCATGTTACTACGAAACCCAACAGTGGTATCAGAGCCCCGTTCATGTTGATTATTTCAATACTAGATCATGTTATGTGTATATAAATTGTTTATGTGCCTAGCATGATATGAATATTGGATTATATGATGTTTATGTGTTATGTGATTTTATGTGGTTTATTGTTTTGCAACTTTAATCGCACTATTGAATCGCACTAAAAATTATGTTGGATTCTGAATTGTTTGATTATTAATTCTGATTGGATCATGGTTTTAATAATCGGGAAAAAACAATTTTGAGACAAATTTTCGAACCTATAATTCCATTCTGATTCAGTTGGGCGACCGCACAAAGTCACCTGGGCGGCCGCACAGAACCGGGCGACCGGACAGTGACTCTTGGGCGGCCGCGCAGTAGACTGTTTCTGTTCAGATTTTTGTTGAAATTTGAATTTGGAATTTTCGAGAGGTCCAACCGAACCAGTACCAAAACCAGACCAGACCTGCTGATCTGGAATAGGTTTTGGGTAGTTGGTTTGGGTGTGGATCTTGGGGTTTGATTTTTCTATTTGTTTTGTCTTGTGATTTTAAGATTGGTTCAAAGTTTTGGATGGCTAATCTGCGTTCATCGAGATTGTGTTTCCCAAACTTGATTGCAATCAAAGTTTCAAAGATAAAACGAAGTTAGAATTATGAAGAGTTCATGATTACTAAAATTGAGAAACAAAGTTCTTGATTCAATGATTGGAGATCCATGTGGAATTGTGAATGCAATTGGCCTACGTTCATCGAGACCATCTATTGCTTAGTTTCGGCCACATGGACTACTTTCTTGGTTTCTTGAATTAGTGCGGGATTGTGGTTGTCTAATGGCTTAGTTCGACCGCACTTCTTGTTGTCTTGATTTGGAGATAATAACCAAAGTTCAAATAGTCTCATCCTCATAATTATAGAGAAACTAATGACACATAAATATTATGCTTAAATTAATGGATATTAATTTAGTGGCTAAACTTGGTGCGTAACATGTTTATCTTGTGTGCTCATAAATGTGTTGTATGCTATATGGTAATGAACCTTCAAAGAAAGTTTTAAGTTCCTTTTGCCATGCCATGATTAAAACACTTGCTTATATATGGATGATTTTGATGTGGGTTCGCCTCCGCGAGGTGCATTAATTTTATTCATGTATGAGCAAGATGAGGTTCATTAATTCAATGTGGGCTTGCCTCCGCAAGGTGCATTAAATTGAATGGTTCCTACACGTTTAAAATGGTTGGACTTAATTAGGCGTCAAAACAATTTTGGGCCTAGGCAAAGATGAGATTAAACATGCTTTTGAAATTGGATCACTAAGCATCATATTGGATATGATTGACAAGAAGTTGTCTACCTAATTAATTTAGTTTTTGAGCGGTCCGCCTCCGTGGACTCAAAAGTTAAATTAAAGTTGGATCTTAGCCCAATATCAAAAGAGTCTCATGAAAGGATCAAAGAGTCATATGAGATGTGATTGACAGGGTTGTCTACCTAATTAATTTAGTTTTTGAGCGGTCCGCCTCCGTAGACTCAAAAGTTAAATTAAAGTTGGATCTTAGCCCAAATTAAATTATATTATACATTGGATGTATAAGAAGGTTATATAATTTAGTGGGAGTATTTTTGGAAAATACATTATGTATCTCTTTAATGAGATTAGTACTTGTAAAATTTTGGAAATTTTGCATAAGTTGTAGATGACAACTAAAATCGTTGCGATTAATCCTTGTTAAGGATAAAGCTTCAAAAGAATGGTACAAACTTCATGTATTGGATCCTGAGCCTAAGAATGGTTCTAAGGCAAGAAGATGGGTTGTACATTCTTGATGGGCCTATTCCTAAAGAACCCAAAGCCGGAATAGACAATCACAAGAATCATGAGTATGATTCTAGGAATGTGAGTTGTCTCAAGCTCATGATTATGTTCTCAAAACTTCAAACAAAGTTTGGAACTTTGGAAGCCTATTAGATAGGCGTGGAGTTGAGTCACATGTTTCAAAGAGCAATCTAGGCAAGAAAGGTATAAATCCATTATTGCATTCACTTCTTGCAAAAGGAGTAAAGGGCAATAAGTGGAACCTCACATGCTTAAGATAAATGCTACGTAGAGCATCTTGAGAAACTTGGTTGTCCAATTGGATTGGAGCAAGCCACGGATCTCATTCTTTATTCATTGGCTAAGAGTTATAATCACTTTGTACTATAACATATATGGAATGAATAAAGAATCTCTCCGAGTTGCATGATATGCTGAAAACTGCGGAGATGAAGGTGATGGAGAAAAGTTCTCCAGTGCTCATGGTTCATGATAGGAAAAGGGCCAAGTGCCAAAGAAAGGTAAGACAAGCGTTGTCAAACCTAAAGGAAATAATTATGGCTAAATAAAATAATAACTCTTATTGATGCATTTTGGTAAAATGGCAATTGGATTAACCATTTAGAATTGTAGTCAAAAATTTTGGACGATCAATAAAAGAGAATGGTAGTGGGACTACCACTCGGAATATTTATGTTATAAATCAATCTTTCTAAATTTAATTATTGGGTATTGGATACCGGATGTGAATCCCACATTTGTAAAATGTTCAATAATTAGTAAATTGAAAGACTACTTATAGTAAAGGTTGATCTATGAATGATAATGATGCAAGAGTTGCAACATTATTCATAGAACACTTGTAAAGTGAATTTACTGATGAAGTAGAAAACATTATTTTGTTATAAGATAATGAAGGATATTAATTTCTTATTTGGAATAAGAAAAGTGCTTTATTTATTATGATTTACTTCATTGTGTTATCATATAAATAAATTTTATATCCAAAATCTTGAAGAACAAAGTAATAAAGGCTATAACATAAATAATTAAAATTCTTTATGCATTATTGTTTTGATCAAAAAAATGAGAAATGCATATCTAAAATTCCATGGAACGGAGTTTTAAGTCATATGATTTGGAATCATATGATTTATGCAAACTTATTTACTTGGACCAAGACATCTTTTGCTATGAATAGTGAAAGGCTAATATCTTACTTGACCTAATACATGTCCATGTATATGGTGAATTAAGTAGCAATGCTAAAAGAGAATTTTGGTCGGACTTGGTAAAACTATTCAAAGATTCTGATTCAATCATGATGATGAATAATTAAACCAAGAATTTGACAATCATCATTAAAGTTGTGAAATGGTTTCACAAATTAACTTCACTAAGAACATCATTCTAAATGATGTGTCTACATGGAAGTACAAGAACCTTATTGGATATGGTTCATTTGATGATAAAGTCAAATTGATCTTCCATTATTAATTTTGGGGCTATGTATTACAAACCGCTATAACTACACTAATTTGAGTTCCATCAAAAGAGGTTAAATGGTAAAAGAAAACTCGGTTTGTCTTTCGTAAAGATTTAAGATGGTGAGACCTTTTGGAAAGGAGCTGTCTGGGACACACTCACATTTAAATCTAATAAATATACTTTCATGGGATATCCTAAGGAAACTTGAGGATAATAATTTTACTCATAAGAAACAAATAGTTTGTTGATTATAATGATACTTTTCTAGATAAATGGTTTATCTCGAAAAGAATCAGTGTGAGTAAAATGTATCTCGAATGGTTCGAGACCTAGAAAAATAGTATTTAACCTATGAAGGAAGTTGAACAAGTTTTCACAAGGGGTTGTGGAGATCCGTTCAAGATATACAAGTACTTGCACACATGATAAAATACAATCTATTAGAAGAAATATTGGATATTTCGAAATAGAAAGTATTAAGGTAAAGTTCATTTAGAATGAAGTATTTACCACATATCAAAGATGCAATATCAACTCCACATTTAGATCAATGGCTTGGAGTCATAAAATCTAAAAGGCAATTCATGTATAATAATCAAGTTTGGAACTTGATCATTCTAACCTAAGGTGTAAAAATCAACGGAGATGAATGACTTTTCTTGGAGAAAAACTTACATGGGTAGCAAGAAACTTATTAGAATTTTCATAGTCACATGTTCATATTTGGGATATGAAATTTGACAAAATGATGTCAAAACAAGAGTTCCTCAACGGGAACTCACTTAAGGATGTATTGGATACAACCTAAAGGTTTTGATAGTCAAGAAAATTCTAAAAGGTATGAAAGTTGCAAAGATTCATTGGATGGATTGAAGCAAGCTTTTTGGAGTTGGGATCTCCGTTTTGACAAGTCATAGAGCTTGGCTTGATCAAGAACGAAGATGAATCTTGTATATACAAGAAGGTTAGTGGGAGCATGGTGCTATTCCTTATCTAATATGTGGATGACATATTGCTCATTGGAAACGACATTCCTACACTTTAATCTGTAAAGATTTGGTTAAGAAAGTGTTTCGCAATGAAGAATATGGATGAAGCCGCATAAGTCATTGGCATTAAGATCTATAGAGATAGATCAAGGAAGCTAAATGGTTTAAAGCCAATATACATACATAGACAAAGTCATAAGAAGATTCCGCAAGGAAAATTCTAAGAGAGGACATTTGTCAGTGTTACATGGAGTTTCTCTAAGCAAGACTCAATGTCCTAAAGACAAAAGATGAGCATGAGAAAATGAATGAGATGCCATTTGCTTCGGTAATTGGATCCATGATGCCATGATAAGTACTAAGCCGGATATATCTAATGCTTGGAGCATGACGAGTAGATATCAATCCGACACCGGTGAGATTCACTGGATGGCTATGAGTCCGAGTCTTAAAGTACTTTAGAAGGACTAAAGATTCGTTTATGATCTCTGAAGGTATGGAAGATGATCTCGGATGCATGCTTCTAAACCAACAAAGATGATAATAGATCGCAATCAGTTTTTGTGCATGTGTCAAATAGTGGAACTGTAAGATGGAATGGTTCCAAGCAGAGTACAGTCACTAATTCTATAACTAAATCTAAGTATATTGCCGCACTGGATGCTGCAAAGGAAGTGGTTTGGATTAAGAAGTTCAATGTTGAACTTAAGATGGTTCCTAGCATTGCTAATCTAATAGACCTTATTAGTAATAATAGTGGTGCTATTGATCAAGCAAAGGAACCAAGAGCACATCCTAAATCCAAACACATACTTAGGCGTTTTCTTATCGTTCGAGAAATCGTTGATAAGGGAGACGTACATATATGCAAAGTACCAACTAATGATAACGTTACAGACACGCTAAACAATGGGACTTCCACAAGCTAAGACATGATGGTCATGTTAGGTCCATGGGTATTGGATACCTAGAGAAGTGGGCCAAGGGTAAGTGGGAGATTGTTGGTGTTGGTGCCCTAGGCATGTTTGTTAAACGTTGTATAAGTTATCATTTTATTCATAATGATAAAGAGATAATAAGATTATTATTATAGCTCGTGTTTGCTTATAATAATCTCCGTCCCTAGAGCTTGTTAAGCAGTAGTATAAAGGCTAAATGATCATGGGATGATCATGTTAGATTTATGGGTACTTGTTTGGAACAAGGTACTGGACATGACCCGTGGTATGAGATTTATGTCATGGTCGATGTCATATATAAATCTCATATTAGTTATGTCATTTGAATCCTTAGCCATGAAGTTATTATAGTCTTCCACTTGATGAAGATTATGTTTGACATATTCAAACTCTGCCTTAACACGGTAGTTATAAAGGGTATGATTGGCATGATCGGATTCACGTAGGGAAGAATAATAAGCTAAATGGATTTGTCCCTCTTCGGAGAGATGTCAAGCTTGGGCCCCTCGAAGGAATGATGTTGGTGAAATGTTTGGCCAAACTCAAATGGATTGATTGGATCAATGTCATTTGGATTATCAACATATTCGGAATCGAGAAAGTATTGAACAATACAAGTTGACTTATTGACCATGACTTGTGTTCAACGACATGTGGACAAAGGGATTATGACATGTTCTAAAGGAATGCGAACTTGTATCTAGTTATACTATTTGGGTAGGTATGACGGTTTGCTAGAACCTAATCATATCTTATGGTTTCATATTTGAACCCATTCCCAACGTAGTATAATCCTAGAGGGTCACACACAATAGAACGAATCCTAAAAGGACTATATTGGAATATTGGGTCGAAGGACCATTAAGGGATTTTGTAAATTTAAGGGTGTTCCAGAGCAAGTGTGCGACCGCACAGTTTGGCTCAAATATACCATATTGTTCCAGATGACTTAGGCGACCGCACAAGTGGTTTTGGGCGGCCGCACAGTACTGCCGGGGACTGGTTTCCTAATTCCAAAAGGAAACAAATTATGGAAACGTTTTGGACTTTCTTAACTGAGATTCCTTGCGGGTTTAGACAGAAGTTACCTATTTGGAATAGGTCTAACTTATATATAAACATCCCTAAGTTGGCCAAAATCACGACCAATGTTTTGTGTGAGTCTCAAAAGAGTTTAAGAGAGATTTTATTTTGTTCTAAGACATCTTGGATTGAAGAACAAAATAATACACAAATAAAATTCCATATAGTCATATTAAATTATGAAAGTGTGTGTTTCATAATTTTTGGTCTAGCAACAAAGATCAAGAAGCTCCTTGATATTCGTTCGTGGTGTGGATACCGCTAGAGGGTGAAGCTCATCATCTTCAAAGTTCGTGTTCTTACTTTCATTGTGATCAAGCTTCAAATCTCCACCAAGATCAAAGCTAGAATTCAAAGTCATCAAGGGTTAGTTTTTCTAGTATTCATATTGTTGTATTTGACTTAATTATATGAATGGATCTATGGGCTTTTGGGTTTCATAAATTTTAAATGCTATATTCCGCTGTGCATGTTACTACGAAACCCAACACTTTCTTGAGCATAGCCCCTAGGTATCATTAACTGTCAAATGAAGTAGAAGAAGCTCTCGTTCTTGAGTCACATAGCCCCAAGGGCGTCATCATTTGTCGAGCAAAGCTAGAGACTCGTCCTCGTGCGGGGGAACAAACATAAGAGGACATGGAAAGAGGTACTCTATTCTCGGGAAGCCTTTTGACATACTATAGGGGCACATGCTTGGAGAAGCTTGAAAACTGAGTCACGTGTTATTGCCATTTGCTGCCCAAACCAATTGACTTACTGGGGACTATTTGTGCAACCTTATACCCCTCAATAATGGGATCATTATCGGATGGATCTCGGTTACCATGGGGCTTCTTTCACATGAACCCAAAAAATAGATATTGCAAGAACAACCTCTCTTATACCAATAACCCAGAACGACCTTTGATTGTGCCATGTGTTGTCGAGCCTTTTGCGATTCTCAAGTTGACTCAGTGGGGAATTGACTTGCTGAGGAGATCCAATGTAGAACTTGTCTTCTTTAGAGGCTGGGGATCTCCATTTCTCTTTCCCTTCTCTCTCTCTCACTCTCTCATTTTTTTTATGACGCACCCTGTTTTTTGCCTAGACTGCCATTTCGGGTTTTCAATCTAGCGGACATCTCTTTTGCGTCTTCATTTTGACTCGATTAATGAGGAAGCGTGCATTGAATCTAGCAGAGGATGAGAGACATGCGACTTTGCGGTGGAGACCTTTTTGTCACTAATGATGAGTGACATTGACTTGACTAGGGAAGTAGCCCCTAGTATTGACATGTATTTTTATTTATTAAATGACTTACGAAGCCAAGTAACTCATTAAGAGAGAAGAGAAAGAAATCCCCAATTTGATTGCAAGAAACTGGGAGTATCGTTGAAAGATAAGAAGCCCCTAGACTCGACAAGGAACATGAAAGCGATTCCAAATCTAGGAAATATGTTCAATCTTGAGGTGATTAATTCATTGTTAAATGACTCGTACAAAGATGTCTTGACAAGTTCGAGATGAAGGACAATCACTATAACGCGTTAGGGATAAACATATCTTCTTTCTTGCATGAGACCGGACCCGAAGGTTGCCTACGTTCCTCCAGTGTAGAGGCTCAGGTCACCGTAGTTCTTGTTCTTACTTGTATAAAAAGTATGTGCTTCATTTTGCTCCTAGCTTCTTCCCTAGCGTTCTCCATCATCCTTGAACTACGCTGGTCTGATTCTCTTCAAGGGATACGTAGGCAGCCTTTGGCACGACCAACCCATCATTCAGAATATCATCTCACCAACATTCCATCGAAAGCAAGAATAATTCATCATCTTCATCAAAGTCACAACATCTCCACCCCGAATCAAGCGGCCATGGTAAGTGAAGGTATGAACATCATTCATTAATACTTTCCACAAAATCACACAGCACACAAAAGCAACTTCTCCATTCTCGAAAAATCTCTCTCTCAAGCAATCTTTGCTTTCCAAATCACATCACACCACAATCACAATTGTCTTTCGCAATTTCTATTTCACATCTCACACAAGCACATATATCTGCAAAAGTATACATAAAACAGGTACAAGCATTCGGCAAATGGATTCACAAACGGATTCAACAAAGGGTTCACTAACGGACTCAGCCATCGGATTCACAAACGGATTCGACCAAGGGAATCACAAACGGGTTCAACAACGGGTTCACAAACGGACTCAACCATCAGATTCACAAACGGATTCGACCCAAGGGTTCACTAACGGAATCATTCAAAGGATTCACTAACGGATTCATCAAACAGATTCACTAACGGATTCATCAACAAGGGTTCACTAACGGACTCATTCAAGGGATTCACTAACGGATTCATCAAGCGGATTCACTAACGGATTCATCAACAAGGGTTCGCTAACGGACTCATTCAAACTAATGGATTCATCAAGCGGATTCACTAACGGATTCATAAACAGTGGTTTACTAACGGACTCATTCAAAGGATTCACTAACGGATTCATCAAGCGGATTCACTAACGGATTCATCAACAAGGGTTCACTAACGGACTCATTCAAGGGATTCACTAACGAATTCATAAAGCAACAAGGGTTCACTAACGGACTCATTCAAGGGATTCACTAATGCATTCATCAAGCGGATTCACTAACGGATTCGTCAACAAGGGTTCACTAATGGACTCATTCAAAGGATTCACTAACGGATTCATCAAGCGGATTCACTAACGGATTCGTCAACAAGGGTTCACTAACGGACTCATTCAAGGGATTCACTAACGGATTCATCAAGCGGATTCACTAACGGATTCGTCAATAAGGGTTCACTAACGGACTCATTCAAGGGATTCACTAACGGATTCATTAAGCGGATTCACTAATGGATTCGTCAACAAGGGTTCACTAACGGACTCATTCAATGGATTCACTAACGGATTCATCAAGCGGATTCACTAACGGATTCATCAATAAGGGTTCACTAACTGTCGCGACCCCGGACCCGCGGTCCGGAATACGCGAGCTGGACGTCGACTTAAAACCAAAACTCTAAAATATAGAAGTTAAAAAAAAATTCCATTTTGAACCAAAAGATGATAACACAAGGTTTTACAAATCCAAGTTTAAATCAACAAAGTACATCTAACATAAGCTCCACAGCTTATGCCCAAAAGAATAAAATATACAATTCTTAATGACGTCAATAATGGTGACACTATCCCCAAAAAGGTTATACATTTAAATAATGTAAACCGATCCATAACAACCTGCCCCAAAATCTCAATCCTCTCGACGTCCTCCTCGATCCGCGAATCCTAATCCTTTTCCTCCTGGGGGGGGTTAAGGAAAAAGAAAGATGGAAATAAACGGGGTGAGATAAAATCTCAGTAAGTTACTAATGCAACTACATGACATGCTAATATGCAATGACCGATAGCAATTAACATAAGATAGATAGCAGCGGAATAATAAGTGACATGCTGTCGAACAGTATCATCCAATGATCAATCATATAAATAAACATATAACAATAAATGAGAGGCTCCCTATCGCCAACCGTCCCATACCGGTTGGAAATAACGACAGCTCATCATGCAACACATAAAGCTGAAATAAACACTCATAAGTGGATACATAGCCAAGGTTTCACCCAACTGAAAGAACCAAATAAAGGTCGCTGCGCAGCTTCAATAATCAACAATCAACATCTTCATAGCAGCATGAAAGCTCGAAGAGAAAACCCCGGTACCGGAACCAATAACCATAAAAGTGTCACAAAGGACAAGGACCATGACACAAAGTCATGCCCGTTAGCTAGATACATTCACAGAGGAACGCTAACTTGACTTTTCCAAGGCCAATCTGGAAAAGGGTATAGAAGGGGGCAAAACAATGGTCAACATTATAATGGACTTGGCTTTGCCATTATAATCTTTCCCATCGCCCGATGCAACAAATATGCCAGCTGGGCTTCTAATTAAATGCTAAGTAATAATATTTTAGCATGAATAAACAACTTAAGGTTCCAAAGTAGGGAACCATACCAAATAATCACCATAAAGATGCAACGGGTACTCATGAAGAGTTTAACAACAACGATAACAAGAGTTTCTCATGAAGAGCACAACAACGATAAACGGAATTTCTCATAAAGAGCACAACAACATTGATCATTAAAACAAGATGATTCCAAGACAAGGCACGTATCAATTACATCCTAAATATGATACCCACAAGTAAATCATAAAGAGCACAACCCAAACGGTCGCTCACGAATGGCACAATGACTATTACCAAAATGACCCTAAACATTTACTCATAAAGATATACTAGGACTATGAACTCAACCATCTCATCACACCTGGAATTTCAAAGTAGGAAATCAGAATGAATACACCTTAAGGTTAATCAAACCGTAAGTACCCAAACGAATCCAAAAGGTTACCCTTATTAGAACATGATCACGACTGGACTAAACCCTGCACTTTAGTGTTCCAAAATAACCCTCTAGGTACTATAGGATATCACCTAAAACCTAGACCAAGTCTTATTCTAAAATCAATCCGATCAGTAAAATAACTTTCAATTAAAGGGTATCAAAGTATGAAGTCCTCACTTATATCCCAAAATGATCATAACAACTCAATAAAGTCACTCAATTGGATTTACAAAACTTGTTCACAATGGATCGATACAACTCCTCTTAACCTCAAACACCCAATAAATTCCCGAAGTATAAAACTTATAACTTAACTTAACAACCTATACCATCTTTTAGTACTCGAAGAGATCTTCGAAATGATAGTTTACACGCCTAAAACGGAGTCCGTATGAGAAAGTTATGGCCTCTGGAAGATCGAACGAAAAACGGACAAACTGGAAAAAGAGGGGTGCTCGGCCGAGCAGTTCTATATGACTCGGCCGAGCAACCTCGGCTCCAAAACTATGACTCTCTGGTCTTCTCCGCTCGGCCGAGTCAAGGGACGCGCTCGGCCGAGCACAACCTAAATTAAAAAAAAACGCAGAAGAACCCAAGTAACCAAATTTTACCCAAAACTTCACCATTTCTCTAATACTCAAAATCAAGACTTCCAATAAGCATAATAATGCACCAAAACAACTTGTGAACTTGAAATGGACCTAAATAACAACATCTAGCTACCCACAACAAGATTTGAACCCCAACATTCCCAAGAACACCATTTTTTATCAAAACTCAAATAAATTCAAAATAAATTCTAAACTCAACCAAACTTCCAATATAACACATCAAGCATTATATAAACATGATATGAACATTTTAGCATAAAAATGGGGGAAAAGTAACTTACTTGATAAATCTCAAAGTTGACGGAATTCAATTCTTTTTGGTTCTACGCGATCCTATCGACGATCTAAACACATTTCACGTTTTAAGAAATGAGAGATTATGAGAGGAAGAAGAAGAAAAAGAAGAGAGAAGGAAGGAGGGAGGTGGAGTGTATGAGGGAGAAGGAGGTGTAGGGAGGTAGTAGGGAATGATTTAAAAGATTACACTTAGGCCCCCCTCCACTACACTACTAACACAATTGCTGCACTCCCTACTAGCAATTAAAACCCAACAATACCACACAAGCACAAATGACCCAAATAAATGCTAGGCAATTATTACAACACATAAATTGCACACATAATTATTTAAATAAATAATAATTTAAATAAATAAATAAGCAAATAATTAAATAAAAATCATTTAATTACTAATAAAATAGAGCCTAGATTTCGGGTCGTGACATTCACTCCTCCTTAAAGAAAATTCGACCCGAATTTTAACGAGACTTACCCGAAAGACCAAATAGCTACGGATACGATAGTTCCGCCATTTCTCAAATTCCTCAATTGTCCATTCTAAACCACCACGTAGTAACCTTAAATAATGTTCACGATACCACGACCTCTCGCACATAACTTCCTTCAATCATAACCTTCACTACTAATTAGAATCCACAATCAAAATTGGAGAATCCCAGTTGCTCCCAAACATAACTCTCGAGATATTCCAAGCTCACCTTATTCCTAACCTTAATTACACTGCAAAGGTGTTTCCTTTTGTAAATCGCATACTTAGTAGTATTCCCCAGAAATTCAAGACATCACCATCCCGAGCCTAATTAGCTTTTAAATATAAAAGGCTAAAGAAATTTCTATTTCCACAATATTCATCGAAATGGCTATATCTCTATGGATTACCATTATAGTGTCTTCACTTGAGTTAACACCTTAAATTAATAGTACCATACAAACCCCAAAATTTCTCGTACAAAGTGTCCACTTAATCTATGTTATACTCTCATCCCTTCATTAATCCGGTCTTGAAGCCCAAACAATTCAATATACTCAATAGTCCGCAAAACGATCCTTATTTCATCTTCAAAAGATTTTCTCTAACTCCCATTTAAATTATAATCCGTGCTCATATACCCAATGAATTTTAACAATTCTAAATCTTCGATAACTAACCCAAGTTAGTCTTTCATGCATACATTTATTAACCTAATGATACTTAGGCTCAATAGTGCTACCGTCATAATAAACCAATTAGCTAGCAACGTTCCAACTGACCCAATACCAATTCATGATATCCCTTAATTATGTCCAAGTATTGATAATCAACTTCCTTCACATACTCTTGATCCAATTCGGGAAACGCCACCAAGAAGGGATTTAGAACCATAGAACCACTATCTAACCAAAATTTCAAAATGCCTTTAACATAAATCGAGGAATTATTAATCTCCCAAAATGTACTTAGTCCTTTCTAACTTAACACGCTTACCACCATTATCGATTATAACTTCCACCATACACTCATTACCCATAACAATTCACGCATCCCTCCATACTAATCAATCCCGATGTACTCACGGAGATGTACTAAAAGTGACCAAAATTTTCCTCAAGAGATCCTCATTGAATCCTCAACTCCTATAACCCAACCGATACAATATGGATATTGATCTAAATATTAGCATTACAACCTTGTACCACAACAACCCAATTTAACCCAAGCTCCTCCTCAAACACTAGGTACTATTCGGAAGAAAATGAAAATCTTACGAATGATAAATACACCCAACAAATTGACCGAAACTAAATACTCGAATTTCAATTAAGAAAAGATAGGTATAACTCTACCCAAAGGAACGGTCTCAAACAGTTTTAAGAAATTAGGAATGGGGAGTATAACAATCCCCCTACAACAATAGATTAAAGCAATAGTGACATCAAAATCTTGTAATAGCAACATGGCTAATTTAGCAGGTGAGACGTAACCATACTTAAGCACATCATAAGCACATAAGACATCATCAGATACCCTAAACTCCTCCATAGGAGTAGACACCTACAACATATAAGTCAAAGACTCAGAAGAAATAAATGCAACTAAATGCACAGAAACACATAAATGCGATGACCCTAAAATGCACGCGCTCCCTCTCACGACGCAAAATAATACCTCCTGAAATTATCCGTTACCTGGTGAGTGCTGATTGATTGCAAATACTCTACCCGAAACCTTGGGCTTCCCCGAAGCATCCCTCTTCAGACCCTGTGGTATTCCAGTTCCTGTCCCCGATGACTGAACTCTAAACCTCGGACAATCTTTAACGAAGTGTCCCAACTGACCACACTTCACACATTTTCCTTGCTTCTTCCAACACTTGTCTTCTGAGTGTCCTTTCCTCTGACAGTAGCTGCAGACTTTCCCATTTCGTGTCCCCTTATTAGAACCTTGATTTCCTACTGTTGGTTGCCCTTGGAGTTGCCTTCTGAATCGAGTTTGCACTCCAGAATTACCTCTGTTATCCGAATGTTGCTGTTGTGACTTACTCTGCCCTCCTTGCTTACCCGGGTTAACCATCTCAGTCTTCCTTTTGTGTTCCCCAATATCCTGCTCAATAAAGTAGACTCGATCCACCGCATCCTGATAAGTCTGAATCCGATGTGCTATAAACTGAGTCCGGATGGATGTCTTCAAACCCCTGATTAATCTCATCACTTTCTGCTCCTCGGTCCGCACTAGGTAGTCACCACACCTGGCTAATTCTGCGAACTTAGCCGAGTACTGTGCTACTGACATCATGCCTTGCTCCAAGCTGAGAACTCGATCTCTTTCCGGTTTTGATTTACTAGAGAGATAAAATGATCCTTGAATTTCCTCACGAACCACTCCCAAGGATATGGTACAAGAGTCGCATCCCAACTAGTCTTCAGTGCCTTCCACCAATGTTCCGCAGCCCCCACGAGCTTATAAGCTGCAAACAGAACCCTATCCTCATCCGTGCAACCAAAGACATCGTAGATTTTCTCCATCGATTCTATCCCTAGCTCGGCCTTCTTCACATCAGGCTCACCGTCGTACTCACTTGGTTTCAACTTCAAGAACTGCTCCAACCCATAACGCGGAGGTGCTACATGTTCCTCTCTCGGCCTTTGGTCAAGAATTGATTTCACGGCCGCTTCAAACCTGCCCTTAAACATTGCAAGGTTTTCTTCACGTAGACCCTTAAGATTCTGAGTCCCACTGATGCCTTCACCAGCTCTTCATCTAGCCATTACAAACAATTACCTGCATAAAATGCTCATCGTTACTCACTCCGAACCCATCTACCCTCCTAGGTCATTCTAGCCACCTATACCGATACTTAGAGCTAAACCATAGCTCTGATACCAACTGTCGCGACCCCGGACCCGCGGTCCGGAATACGCGAGCTGGACGTCGACTTAAAACCAAAACTCTAAAATATAGAAGTTAAAAAAAAAATCCATTTTGAACCAAAAGATGATAACACAAGGTTTTACAAATCCAAGTTTAAATCAACAAAGTACATCTAACATAAGCTCCACAGCTTATGCCCAAAAGAATAAAATATACAATTCTTAATGACGTCAATAATGGTGACACTATCCCCAAAAAGGTTATACATTTAAATAATGTAAACCGATCCATAACAACCTGCCCCAAAATCTCAATCCTCTCGACGTCCTCCTCGATCCGCGAATCCTAATCCTTTTCCTCCTGGGGGGGGGGGTTAAGGAAAAACAAAGATGGAAATAAACGGGATGAGAAAAAATCTCAGTAAGTTACTAATTCAACTACAAGACACGCTAATATGCAATGACCGATAGCGATTAACATAAGATAGATAGCAGCGGAATAATAAGTGACATGCTGTCGAACAGTATCATCCAATGATCAATCATATAAATAAACATATAACAACAAATGAGAGGCTCCCTATCGCCAACCGTCCCATACCGGTTGGAAATAACGACCAGCTCATCATGCAAGACATAAAGCTGAAATAAACACTCATAAGTGGATACATAGCCAAGGTTTCACCCAACTGAAAGAACCAAATAAAGGTCGCTGCGCAGCTTCAATAATCAACAATCAACATCTTCATAGCAGCATGAAAGCTCGAAGAGAAAACCCCGGTACCGGAACCAATAACCATAAAAGTGTCACAAAGGACAAGGACCATGACACAAAGTCATGCCCGTTAGCTAGATACATTCACAGAGGAACGCTAACTTGACTTTTCCAAGGCCAATCTGGAAAAGGGTATAGAAGGGGGCAAAACAATGGTCAACATTATAATGGACTTGGCTTTGCCATTATAATCTTTCCCATCGCCCGATGCAACAAATATGCCAGCTGGGCTTCTAATTAAATGCTAAGTAATAATATTTTAGCATGAATAAACAACTTAAGGTTCCAAAGTAGGGAACCATACCAAATAATCACCATAAAGATGCAACGGGTACTCATGAAGAGTTTAACAACAACGATAACAAGAGTTTCTCATGAAGAGCACAACAACGATAAACGGAATTTCTCATAAAGAGCACAACAACATTGATCATTAAAACAAGATGATTCCAAGACAAGGCACGTATCAATTACATCCTAAATATGATACCCACAAGTAAATCATAAAGAGCACAACCCAAACGGTCGCTCACGAATGGCACAATGACTATTACCAAAATGACCCTAAACATTTACTCATAAAGATATACTAGGACTATGAACTCAACCATCTCATCACACCTGGAATTTCAAAGTAGGAAATCAGAATGAATACACCTTAAGGTTAATCAAACCGTAAGTACCCAAACGAATCCAAAAGGTTACCCTTATTAGAACATGATCACGACTGGACTAAACCCTGCACTTTAGTGTTCCAAAATAACCCTCTAGGTACTATAGGATATCACCTAAAACCTAGACCAAGTCTTATTCTAAAATCAATCCGATCAGTAAAATAACTTTCAATTAAAGGGTATCAAAGTATGAAGTCCTCACTTATATCCCAAAATGATCATAACAACTCAATAAAGTCACTCAATTGGATTTACAAAACTTGTTCACAATGGATCGATACAACTCCTCTTAACCTCAAACACCCAATAAATTCCCGAAGTATAAAACTTATAACTTAACTTAACAACCTATACCATCTTGTAGTACTCGATGAGAGCTTCGAAACGATAGTTTACACGCCTAAAACGGAGTCCGGATGAGAAAGTTATGGCCTCCGGAAGATCGAACGAAAAACGGACAAACTGGAAAAAGAGGGGTGCTCGGCCGAGCAGTTCTATATGACTCGGCCGAGCAACCTCGGCTCCAAAACTATGACTCTCTGGTCTTCTCCGCTCGGCCGAGTCAAGGGACGCGCTCGGCCGAGCACAGCCTAAATTAAAAAAAAACGCAGAAGAACCCAAGTAACCAAATTTTACCCAAAACTTCACCATTTCTCTAATACTCAAAATCAAGACTTCCAATAAGCATAATAATGCGCCAAAACAACTTGTGAACTTGAAATGGACCTAAGTAACAACATCTAGCTACCCACAACAAGGTTTGAACCCCAACATTCCCAAGAACACCATTTTTTATCAAAACTCAAATAAATTCAAAATAAATTCTAAACTCAACCAAACTTCCAATATAACACATCAAGCATTATATAAACATGATATGAACATTTTAGCATAAAAATGGGGGAAAAGTAACTTACTTGATAAATCTCAAAGTTGACGGAATTCAATTCTTTTTGGTTCTACGCGATCCTATCGACGATCTAAACACATTTCACGTTTTAAGAAATGAGAGATTATGAGAGGAAGAAGAAGAAAAAGAAGAGAGAAGGAAGAAGGGATGTTTACCTTTCTTTTGGAGAGAGAGAGAAAAATGGGCTGGAAGATGATGGAGGGAGGTGGAGTGTATGAGGGAGAAGGAGGTGTAGGGAGGGAGTAGGGAATGATTTAAAAGATTACACTTAGCCCCCCCTCCACTACACTACTAACACAATTGCTGCACTCCCTACTAGCAATTAAGACCCAACAATACCACACAAGCACAAATGACCCAAATAAATGCTAGGCAATTATTACAACACATAAATTGCACACATAATTATTTAAATAAATAATAATTTAAATAAATAAATAAGCAAATACTTAAATAAAAATCATTTAATTACTAATAAAATAGAGCCTAGATTTCGGGTCGTGACACTAACGGACTCATTCAATATTCACCAACGGATTCATCAAGCAGATTCACTAACGGATTCGTCAACAAGGTTCACAAACGGACTCATCCAATGGATTCACAAATGGATTCATCAAGAGGATTCACTAACGGATTCGACACACCTCCTCTATCAACAAAATCCGCTCACACAGGGAGTGCACCCCTATCTCTCGTAATTTCAAATTCTTGCTTTCATTGAGCCTTTGCTTTCTTTTATTTCTTTTTCTTTGTCGATGTCCTCAGCGGTTGTCTTTCTTTCGTCGACGCATTTTGCATTGCAATCCACGTCTCCGAGGGGCTCTGTAGACACCCCGCCTTGGACCTCTCATGTCCCGATTGCATACACATTCTCTATCTTCCTCTTTTCTGTAAAGTTTTGTTACTTTTCGTTAACTTTTGTTATTTTCCGTTAAGTTCTTGACTTACTCCATTAGTATTGGACTCGACTAAGCGACAAAGTAAACCTTGAGTCTTTGTTTACTTTGTTTTTCTGACTGATTTCGTTAGTTTTGGGGCTTAACTGCATAACACGGTTAACTTTTGGGCTAAAATATGGATTTTCTGAAGGCGGGACGTGCGCGCCTTTGCCCTCCTTTGTGACAGGAATGCGCCTCCCATAGGGGGGGTGGGATGTGCGCGCTTCCCACCTCTAGAATCCCAGATTTTGCCAAATTTCCCTCCTTTTCTGATTTGTAACCCCCAAAACCATTATGCCTTGGCTTGATCCGGGGAAGGGCCATCTTTGTGACCACAAACACTTCCCTAACACCTATAAATACCTCTTCATTCCACCATGGAAAGGGAGGAAGGATTCTTTACTCAAAAACTCTCTAAAACTCAAAAGTCTTTTTTCAAAGACTGGTTACTATAGACAAATTGGTTCTTCCCCATTCAAACACAAGGTACAACTCCCACTTTCTCCTTCTAAACTATTTTACTTCTCTTTATCAAAAATCTTTATTTGTTTTCTTCATCTTTCATCTCTTCTATTGTGTATGCAATCTCCATAAAAAGGAATACAACCAAAAGGCCACTTCACTTTTGAAGTTTGGTCAAGGTTACATTCCAACATTCTAAACTCCACTTTAATTTCCCCATTTCATATTAATGTAATTGTTACATGTAATCTTTAGCATAAAATCTATAAAATAAGTTTCTTTTTTTTATTTATCTTTTGTAATTTCCATTTTCTTTACATTATAATTGTTAGCACTTTTCTTATATTAAAATAAGGACATTTAGCATTAGAACACCAATAGTAGAAAGACCCGCGTAAGCAAGGCAGAGTGGGTGTTTAAGTACTTCCCACTCCGTCACCTAACCCCCGAACCCTTCTCTTCCCGAATCTCTAGTTTCGTATATAAATTTAGGCTATTTCTTTAGGTTTTTCTTATGCTCCCTTAATAACATCGGTGGCGACTCTATAATTAAAATCAAATAGACATCTTAAGATCCTTCCACCGCTCTAGCCAAGTTGTGGGCTCTCCCAGGGTATCTACACCATCGGTTCATGTTGAAGCCCCTAGGCCACGTTATTTTCCCAAGAAGAAGAAGGGGAAAGGTAAGGGCAATTCTCCTTATGTGTGGAAGCGCCCCTACAAGGCTCCGGTCAAGGCTTCCTTTGACAAAGGCAAGGGGAAGGTTGTTGATGAAGCTCCATCCCGTCCTAGCATCTTCTCTCGTCTTGGCGGTTCCGAAAATGCTCCGGCCCCACCTAAGAAGGTTAAAGGTCGTAGCAAGAAGCAATGGGTTCCCATACCGAAGAAAGATTTGAAATTTCTTAGTACCCCAAGATTACAATTAATAGACCACTTGTTTAGGATTTAACGTTTTAATGTCTTTTATTGCTCAACATTTTCCGTTGTAATGGTCAAAATGATTTGAGAGATGAATAAAAATTGCATTTTGTTATGACATGATTGAGTAAAAATTATTGTTTTAGACCGCACCTGAAGGTTGCCTACGTTCCTCTCGTAGAGAGGCTCAGGTCTCCGTAGTTCAAACAAATGAAGACCATTTTTTTTTGTGTACACCCTGTTATTTGCCTAGACCGCCTTTTCGGGTTTTCAATCTAGCGGCCTTCTTTTTTGCACGTGCTCTAATTTTTGCGTAGACTTCCCTTGCGGGTTTTCAACCTAGCGAGCGTTTTTTTTTAATGGTCTTCATTTTTTTAGCCTAGAACTTCTTGAGCTTGTCGAGGTATGGTCGTGCTATAAAGATGCCTACGTATTCCTCGGGAGGAAATCAGACCAAGCGTAGTTGGACTCTGGAAACACGCAATAACTGAGGTTTAAGGTATTTTGAAAATCATTTTTGAAAACAATACTTGCGGTAAGTAAAGCTTAGAGTTTAGAGAGTACCCATACTGAGGAATTAATGGCCTTGACCCAATTTTTAATATACTCCATTTTGTTGATGACGAACCGTCTCCAGTTGCAATCCATACTGAGGAACCAATCTCTTTGACTCCAATTCTGAACATGCCCTGTTGTTGATGACGAACCATCTTTGAATTGGGGGATGCCAGTTACTCGGACCTTGCTTCTCCTTCCAACGAGGTTTCCTTATTCGCCGGAAAATGTGAATCCTATGTTATTAACATACGTCTTGATAACAATTATCGGACTCTGGGTTTGGAGACGCCAATTACTTGGATCCTTGCTTCTCCTTTCAACGAGGTTGCCTTATTCACCAAAAAAGTGAATCCTATGCCATTAACATACGTCTTGATGGCAATTAGGGGATTCTAAATGGTGGGATCCTGTGTTATTAACTTATGTCTTGATAACAGTCGTGGGATACTCGGATTTGGAGACGCCAATTACTTGGACCTTGCTTCCCCTTTCAACGAGACTGCCTTTCCGTTGAAAATGTTAGTCCTATGCCATTAGCTTACACCTTGATGATAATTATGGGACTCTGAATGGTGGGATCCTATGTTATTAACTTACATCTTGATAACAATCATGGGATACCCGGTTGTAAATCTTGTGCCATTAACCTACGTCTTGATGACAGTCATGGGATTTAAAGTTTGCTGATGCAGATTTCGTTGCTCACCCATGATCTTGGATGCGCGGTGAGGATAAATTTGTACTGAGAAACAACTTTGCTTGTTCCAATTCTGAAAATATCCATTTGTTGACGACTCAATGTTTCATCTTGATCCGGGTTCAGATTCGACCTTTCAGTCAAAAGCAGGGCTTTTTCTGACCTTTCTGTTAAAAGCAGGGCTTTTCTGGGATTTCTCAAGAAAACATGGTTTTCTGAGAGTTTTCTAGAGATATCTCGTACGAGATATTGATGTCTCGTACGAGACTTCTCTGTTTTCATGCATATCAGAGGCGCTGAAGGTGATTTTCAAATCACTTTTCTTAGTTCATTTTGGGAATTCTCAACCCTAGGCAATTTTTTCACTCAAAAATCTTTGTTTTCACCAAGTTCTGGTAATCCCCAACCCTTTCAAATGTCCGGTGCAAATCATTCTCATAGGGAACACCTCTTTGGTAGGCACATGAGAGGCAAAGTGTGGGCGACGGATGAGTTGTGCCCGTTTCTCAATGATCATATTTCTCGTGCCGTTCAGACGAGGCGGGTAAGGATCTCTTCCTTTGACTGAGTTTCTATGTCAATTTCGTCGTTGCATGTCTCAATTTGGTGCCTTCGCAGTTCGATTTTTGTCGACTTTTGCCTAGAATCATTGTTGCTAGGGTTTATCATGCATGGCTTATTCTTCGATGGAATTTCACCCTTGTTGATGTTGAAAATCATTGTAGTATAGTAGTACAAGTTTTTGACTGTCGTTCTAGGCAATTCTGCGATTTTTCGGGTAAAATGCTTAAATGAGGATTTTACCGATTTTCTAACATTTGTCTCTTTTATCTCTGTTGTTTGCAGTCATTCAGGGTGATTGATAACTGTAGAGCCAGCGTATGAGTGGTTTCTGAGAGGTAGGCAACTCTCAATGGCAAGATGAAGGAAGAGATCGAGAATCTCGGGTTGAAACCCTTCTTCGACGGCCTGGTCGGTGAGAGGAGGAATGTTCACTTGCTTCAGGCTATTCGGGAGTGTTGGTGGGATAGTACTCACACCATGCACATGTGGTGGGGGGAGGTCACCGTGACCCCTACTGACTTTCATGCCATTACCGGGCTTGCCATTGCCGGTGAGCCTCTTGAGGTTGATACGGATTTCTCTCCCAGCGGGGATGATATGAGGCATTTTATGGGCTTCTCTGTGCGTACCCTAGGCAAGGGTGTCCCTCTGAAGGATTTGAGGGACAATTTTGATGCCTATATTGCTGTTAATGCCGGCCAGATGCATCTTACTGCTACTCGTATTGCAGCCGTTCGCGGCTTTCTGTGGTGGGCCCTTTTTGAGATGCTATTTGCAAATTATGCGTCGACCGCCTTGTTTACTCTATTAAGCTGCCTGAGAGATATGCAGCATGTGACTGATTCCTGTTGGGGATTGGCAGGCTTGGCTCACTGCTATGTGGCTATGGATGAGAGTTCGCGGGATCGTGCGAACGCTGGCTTAGGCGGCTATAGTCATGCCTGGGAGGTACAATACTCATCTTCTTCTATATTCCTCCTTTATTTCAGCCCCAGTTTATTTTGATAGCATTTTCATCTTAGCTATTGTGTATTGACATCCTTTATGTTTCTCCCATTTTGCACGCTTGGGGCTACCCATGTTTGGTCTCTTTGCTTTTAACCTTCGAGACAACACTGTTATGTTCCAGATACTCTGAGTTGGCGCCGGGGTAACAGGGATACTCATGATGAGCAGGCAGAGGGGGCTGACATGACGGTGGAGCGTATGTGGCTGTATTTTGATAGGTGGGAGGCCGTCCCTGAGTCCGCTGTCGCTTTCTTCCCTTGGCGGAGTTTGGGCATTGATTATGCCTACGGGTTTGCCGGTATGAAGTTACTGATGATTGGCCTTGGTGGGGGATGCTTTTACTTAGGAGAGAGAGTCTCTCGCCAGCAGGGTGGTGGCAGACTCGATGTCATTGTCCCTTTGGACCCGCCGGCCCATATGCTTAACTCTTATGCCATTGCGGAGGAGGAGAGAGGGGACCTCATTATTGGTCAGGATGCTTTTGACCATATGTCCCTGTAGGATGATTATCAAGACTTCCTTGCTCATCTCATGCCCCGGTTGATTCTGGAGGGTGATCAGGCTCAGGCCCAGGGAGTTGTCCATGTCCCTTTCCGTCCACAGCTTGGACCGTCTTCATTTACCTACAACGTGGCTGAGGGTATAGAGAGTGTCGAGGATCTTCCCGCCCAGTACGATGTGCCTGAGGGACTCGTACCTCCTGTTGACTCGACCATGGTATGATTTATGACCCTTTTTTCGTCATTTCCATCATTCTATCATTTCGTATCTCAGTTTATCATTTTTCTGAATACTTTGACATCTCTATTTGTTTCTTCTCAATAGGTGCCCATTGCTGAGTAAAGAGAGGTCGCGGGACGGATTGCCCAATTCATGGCCTATGCCAAGAGGGTAAAGAGGGAGACTGCAGATCTCTTAGGTCGATTGGCTCGTCAGACAGCAGAGTCAGGTTCTTGTGGGAAGAGACCTCGGACTGATGAGTGATCACGTGGCAGTGGCGATGTCTCTTTTCTTTTAATGCCGAGTAGATAGGATCCCCTGTGTCCCCTCTTTTTATTGATGATGTATTTATTGCCTCGACGTAGGCGAAGACGACTTTTTCTTTCTTTGGTTTGTACCTATGCAACAGTTATTTCCTAACTCTAACAAACAATACATTAGTTGATTTTAGTTTTTATTTCTGACTATTGTAAATGTATTGATTCACGTCCGGTTGGTCAACCGAGGGGTAATTTTATGAGATGGATTCGTGTTGGGACATTTGTATGTGATGTAAGAACTGTTTCGGGTGAGTTTTTGGGGTGATTGAGACATGTTTTGACATGTCGGGCAACCTGGGATTTGTACAGATTTGTTGCTGTTCTGAACCAAGAGATGCCTCGTACGAGACATCAATGTCTCGTACGAGCCATCCTGTTAGTCTGTTGCTGTTTCTCCTTTTTCCTTGAGGATTTGGTATCCAAACTTGTATATAAACACCTCTAGTCCGTCCTAGAATACCATGCAGCCTTAAATCAATTCCGGGAACTTCTCTCTTGGAGTAAAATTCTCAACCTTTTGCTCCCAATGGCCCTAAGTAAGTCCGCCCCTTCATCAATAATCGTTGATGAGTTCTCCTTGGACATAGAGTTAGTGGAACGCTACAAGAAGGACTTAGCAACGTTCTTTCGTTCATTCAATAAACCTCGCCAAGAGAGATTCGTGGAGATGTTCGGTTTCAAGATTCTTTTCACCTTGAAGAATTTAAAACCAGAATGGGACCTTCTAAAGGGAGTTACACGTTTTTGGGATCCCTCGACTCATCTTTTCAACTTTTCACTTAATGAGATGGTCCCTACTATAGAGGAGATGGCGGCTATCTTGGATATGCCATTGACCGGGGTGATTGCGGTTCCTAATTGTTACAAGGTACCGGCGGAGTCTCTTAGGGACTTATTGAATATTGGCCTTCCCGAGGCGCAGAATTATATTCATAACCGCTATATCGATCTCCACTCTTTGCCTAGGAGATTTAAAGGTCGGGTGACTCGTGGTCATGGAGTGGATTCCCAGTGCTGTCTCTTGGCATTGTGCTTATTTCGAAGCATACTTTTCATGAGCATGTGTGGCATGGCGAACATGGAGCTCGTGGACATCGTTCTGAAAGGAAGAGGACGGGCCTTCAACATAATTCCTCTTATCTTTGGGGACACCCTTCATGGCCTTGATGACCTACATCGAACCGGCTCTATGACTCGGGGAAGTCCATTACTGTTGACTATTTGGCTCAGAGAACATTTGAAATTGTTGGAATCTCCGACCGAGTACTCTCCTTATACTATCCATAGGCGGAGACTGTTAGTGAAGGGTCTCAGCATTGAGGAGTGGGCTCTTCTTTTTACTAAAGTGTAGACTAATGTATTGCTTGGTTCCCATCCTTTTGGAAGGTGAAGCGGTTTGTAGCTAATACCCTTGGATACGACAGGGTCGTCCTTCTGGGTTTGAAGGATTCCTCTTTCTATTTTACTCGGAGGGTAATGCGACAATTCGGTCAACAGCAGGACACTTTCGTGTTAGGGGGACGGCCTCGAGACATTTCTTTCATGGACTCAGAGTTCTCTACGAGCTTGGCTCGCTCTTGGGGACAAGGCACCACTATGGATCGTTGGACCAATTGTTCGTCATGATGGAGGAAGCGTCTATTTGTCTGACACATATTTAGATTGGTTTCTGAAAGAACTCCGTCCCAGTATCGATGGTATTGATGAGATTCACCGCTCTCTGTTGGGGGACCAATTCGAGCCTAGCTTGCATTTGAAGAAGAAGGAAGCTAAGGAGGATCCTTCTAATATTAGTGTAGATGCCCCTCAAGACTTTCTGGATAGTGACTTTTACAAGAAGAGAGCAAACGGACTTCCCGGTAAATTCCAAGCTCTAGATAGGCCTCATGTGTTCGCGAGACTGACTCCCTCGGTGTTCAGTCGACTTGATGTTCCTCCCGGTTTTGAGATACCTTTGCACAAGAGGAAGAGGAATGACAAGGCGGATCGTAGTCAAGCCCCTACTAAGTTAAGGAAGAAATAGATCCTTAGGAGTATCTAGAGATTGCCATAGATAGACCAATGTTTAGATTTTTAGTATTTTATTTATTTTTCTTTTGCAAGTTGGTATTCATGTTAGAAATTTTTTATTTCTTTCTTGAAATGCATTCAATTAATAAGAAGACATTTTGATTTTATTTATTGAATAGACCGGACCAAAAGGCTGCCTACGTTCTCCTTTTACATCAATTAAATAAGGAGCTTAGGTTATCGTAGTTCTTGTTTAAGAAAGAGAAAAATATGTGAGTGTCCCCTATATATATATATATTATACACACCCTGATTTTTTCCTAGACCGCCCTTTCAGGTTTTTAATCTAGCGGGCTTCTTTTCTCGTGCCTTTGGCTCTAATTTTTGCCTAGGCCGCCCTTGCGGGTTTTCAACCTAGCGAGCTTTCTCTCTTCTTTTTTTTTGAAATAGGGGATGGACTTATGAGTAGTACTTCTTCAGCTTGTCCATGTTGACGGGCTTCGACAGTTGATCTCCATCTAGGTCCGTGAGTTGTACCGCTCCACCGGAGAATACCTTCTTGACTATGTAGGGGCCTATACATCTTGGTCCCCACTTTCCCATAGGATTGAATGGTCCAGGACGATGTTCACGTAGGACAAGGTCCCCTTCTTTGATGTTTCTGGACTTTACTTTCTTATTGAATGCTCGGGCCATTCTTCGTTGATACGCTTGGATATGCTCGGAGGCTCGAAGTTGTTGTTCATCTAGCAGGGCTAGTTGTTCATAACGGCTGTCCAACCATGCGACTTCATTCAGTTGGTTTTCTAGGAGAACCCTTAGTGATGGTACTTCTAATTCGATTGGTAGTATTGCTTCCATCCTATAGGCTAGGGCGTATGGGGTTTCACCGGTAGCAGTACGGATTGAAGTGCGGTAGTCCCAGAGTATAAAAGGTAGCTTGTCGGGCGAGTCTTAGCCATTTTCCTAATGAACTCAGCCACCTTTCTGGCATTCAAGACCTTGTAGGATTGAGCCTCGATCCATTTAGTGAAGTAATCAATGGCGACTAACACGAATGAGTGCTCATTATGACCTGTCGGTGAAACTTTGCCAATGACATCTATTCCCCACGTAGAAAATGGCTAGGGGGATGTCATGGGGTATAACACGGACGGTGGTGCGTGTTGTAAGTTGGCATGTATCTGGCACTTGTGGAATTTCTTAACCATGTCGGTGCAGTCGGCTTCCATTGTGGCCCAATAGTACCCTAGTCGGATGATTTTCTTTGCTAGCATATTGCCATTCATGTGGGTTCCACGGACTCCTTGATGGACTTGGTCTATGATTTCTACGGCTTCTTGTTCGTCGGCACAAAATAGACACTGCTCGTGGTATTTCTTGTAGAGGCGATCACCTATAATGATGAATTGGGCGGCAAACCGTTTGAGGGCTATCTTTGCTTTAGGTGATGTGTCTGATGGAAATGTTCCATCTAGGAGGAAATGCCATACATCATAATACCAAGGTTTATCATCCAAGGTATTTACGGAAACAGAGCCACACTCTTCTCCGCAGTCGTGCAGGTCTATGATTGAGTAATAAGCGGGAATCGTTCGCCTCGCGACTTTGAATGTTTTAACCTCAGTCCATTCGGGGATCTCCACAAGTGATGCTAGCATGGCTAGCGAGTCCGCTAAGCGGTTCTTATCTCTAGGAAGATAGTAGAAAGTGACCTCTCCGAATTGTTTGACCAAGTCTTGGAGATGGTCGTTGTATTTCTGGAGTGTAGGATCTTGTACCTTCCACTTATTGAGTGACTGATAGATTATAAGTTGTGAATCTATGTACACTTCTAGTTCGGTCACATTTCTTTCTAAGGCTGCTTCAAGCCCCGCTATGCAAGCTTCGTACTCGGCAATATTGTTAGTGGCCTCAAAGTCAAGGTGTATTGCAAGTGGAGTGTAGAAATCTGAGGGATCTACTAGTAACATGCCAATGCCATATCCCCGTTTATTGGCAGCGCCAACGAAAAATAATTGCCACTTATTTTCTGCTATTGCCATGATGTCCTTATTTTCTGCTATTGCCATGATGTCCTCATCAGGGAATCGCGGGTCTTCCCCCTTCGCTTCATCACATGGAAATTCGGCTAAATGATCCGCGAAGACTCTTCCTCTCACGGATTTCTGTGTGATGTAAGTGATATCGTACCCCGTGAGCATAAAGTACCACTTGGCTATTGTAGAGGAGACATGCGACTTCTCGAAGATGTACTTCATTGGGTCCATTCGGGCAATCAGTTGTACAGGAAATGCTTCCATGTACGGCTTTAGTCTCTCAGCCACCCATACTAGTGCAGCACACGACTTTTCTAATACAGAGTAATTCAATTCAGCCCCTTGGAAGCGACGGCTGACAAAGTATACGGCATTCTCTTTCTTTGAATCGGGTCGCTCTTGTGCTAGCATAGCCCCTAATGCAGTATCATTGACTGTGAGGTACAAGGTTAACTGTTTCAGGGATAAACCGATGAGCCAGGACCTCACTAGGATAAACCAAACATTCCAGGACTGTTCTGGAATAAACCTTAGAAAAATCCTGAAGCTCGCCAGACTGAGCCGTACGGATGGTTTGGGTACCTGAGGGACCTAGCCGTACGGCTTGCACCCTCAGTCCCTATAAATTGAACCCTAGGCTGATCATTTCAGGGGGGAGAAAACGTTTTGTGAGCTGATACTCTGCCAGTTTGAGAGCAGAAAATGAGTGATACATACATTTGAGTGAAAAGAGAGGAAGATAGGCCATAACCATCATAGGTGAAGCCTCTGTTGGTAGTGGTTCCCTAGGCACGTTTAATAAACGTTGTAATTGTTATCATTTATTTCATATTAATAAAGAGATGTTTTGATTATTATTGTTGTTCATGTTTACTTATAATAATCTCTGTCCGTAGTACTAGTTAAGCACTAGTATAAAGGCTAAATGATCATGGGATGATCATGTTAGATTTATGGGTACTTGTTTGGAACAAGGTACTGGACATGACCCGCTGTATGAGATTTATGTCATGGTCTATGTCGTACATATATCTCATATTAGTTATGTCATTTAAATCCTTAGACATGAAGTTATTATAGTCTTCCACTTGATGAACATTATGTTTGACATATTTAAATGCTACCTTTAACCGGGTAGTTATAAATGATATGATTGGCATAATCGAATTCACGTAGGGAAGAATAATAAGCTAAATGGATTTGTCCCTCCTCGGAGAGATGTCAAGCTTAGGCCTCTCGTAGGAATAATGTTGATGAAAATGTTCGGCCGGACTCAAATGAATTGATTAGATCAATGTCATTTGGATTATCAACATATTCGGAATCGAGAAAGTATTGAAAAAAGACAAGTTTACTTGTTGACCATGACTTGTGTTCAATGACATCATGGACAAATGGATTGTGACATATTCTAAATGGAATGTGAAATTGTATCTAGTTATACTATTTGGGTAGGTATGACGGTTTGCTAGAACATAATCATATCTTATGGTTTCATGTTTGAACCCATTGCCAACTTAGTATAATCCTAGAGGGTCACACACAATAGAACGAATCCTAAAAAAGGACTATATTGGAATATTGGGACGAAAGACCATTGAGGGATTTTGGAAATTAAGGGAGACCGGAGCAAGTGTGCGACCGCACAGAATATCTTGGGCGCCCGCACAGTTTGGTTCAAATGTACCATAATTGTTCCAGGTTGAGTGTGCGACCGTACAGTTGGTTTTTGGCGGCCGCACAGTTTGTCGGGATTGGTTTCCTGATTCAATTTGGAAATAGATTTTGGACAGGTCTTGGACTTTCCTAATTACGATTCCTTGCGGGTTTAGACACAAGTTACCTATTTGGAATAGGTCTAACATGTATATAAACAACCCTAATTTGGCCAGAATCAATACATATTTTTGTTCAAGCCTCCAAAGAGTTTGAGAGAGAATTATTTTGTTCTAAGAGATCCTAGATTGAAGAACAAAATTATACACAAATAATATTCCATATAGTTCATATCAATTGTGAAAACGTGTTTCACAATTTTGGTCTAGCAACCAAGATCAAGAAGCTCCTTGATATTCGTTCGTGGTGTGGATACCGCTAGAGGGTGAAGCTTATCATCTTCAAAGTTCGTGTTCTTACCTCGTGATCAAGCTTCAAGTCTCCACCAACATCAAAGGCAAGAAATCAAAGTCATCAAGGGTTAGTTTTCTAGTATTCATATTGCAAGTATTTGATTTAATCATATGAATGGATCTATGGGCTTTGGGTTTCATTAAAATTTTAAATGCTATTTTCCGCTGCGCATGTTACTCCGAAACCCAACAGTGGTATCAGAGCCCCGTTCATGTTGATTATTTCAATACTAAGATCATGTTGTGTGTATATAAATTGTTTATGTGTCTAGCATGATATGAATATTGGATTATGATGTTTATGTGTTATATGATTTTATGTGGTTTATTGTTTTAGAAACATTAATCGCACTATTCAATCGCAATAAAAATTATGGTGGATTTAAAATTGTTTGGATTATCAATTTTTGATTGGATCAAAGTTTTGATATTCTAGGGATTCAAGAATAAATTGTTTATTCAAGGTTTTGATGATCATGGTGATTGGATCACCAAGAACACCAAATCCTAATTGAATCGGGAAAACAATTTTGAGATAAATTTTGCAACTTTAAAAATTTACATTTTTCAGAAGGGTCCGATCGGACCCATGCCTTGACCCGGCCGGACCTAGGGTTTGGCGCGGTGGGGTTTGTGTTTTGGGTTTTGGGTGTGGATCTTGGGTTTAAATTTCCTATTTGTTTTAGTCTTGTGATTGTAAGATTGGTTCAAGGTTTGGATGGCTAATCTACGTTCATCGAGATTGTGTTTCCCAAACTTGATCGCAATCAAAGTTTTAAAGATAAAACGAAGTTAGAATTATGAAGAGTCCATAATTTCTAAAATTGAGAAACAAAGTTCTTGATTCAAAGATTGGAGATCCATGTGGAATTGTGGATGCAATTGGCCTACGTTCATCGAGACCATCTATTGCTTAGTTTCGTCCACATGGACTACTTTCTTGGTTTCTTGAATTAGTGCGGAATTGTGGATTCCTTATGGCTTAGTTTCAGCCGCACTTCTTGTTGTCATGATTTGGAAGATGATAACCAAAGTTCAAAGAGTCTCATCATCATAATTATAGAGAAACTAATGACACATAAATATTATGCTTAAATTAATAGATATTAATTTAGTAGCTAAACTTGATGTGTAACATGTTTATATTATGTGCTCATAAATGTGTTGAATGCTATATGTGATAAACCTTCAAGAAAAGTTTTAAGTCTTTTTGCCATGCCATGATGAAAACACTTGTTTGTACATGGATAATTTTATGTGGGCTCGCCAAAGCGAGGTGCATTGATTTTATTCATGTATGAGCAAGATGAGTGAATAAGAGTTTCCTATGCGTTTAAAATGGTTGGACTTAATTAGGCGTCAAAACAGTTTTGGGCCTAGGCAAAGATGAGATTTAAGATGCTTTTTGAAATTGGATTTCTTAAAGAATCTCATAAAAGGATGTAAGAGTCATATGAGATATGATTGACAAGAGTTGTCTACCTAATTAATTTGATTTTGAGCGGTGCGCCAAAGCGTACTTTAAATTAAATTAAAGTTGGATCTTAACCAATTTGAATTATATTATACATTGGATGTATAAGAAGGTTGTATAATTTAGTGGGAGTATTTTTTGGAAAAATACATTTTTTATTTCTTTAATGAAATTGGTACTTATAAAATTTTGGAAATTTTGTATAATTGTAGATAATGACTAACAACACTCAATCAATTTCGTTGCGATCGATCCTTGAGAAGGATAAGCTCCAAGAGAATGGTACTAACTTTATGGATTGGATCCGTAGCCTAAGAATTGTTCTAAGGCAAGAAGATAAGTTGTACATTCTCAATGGGCCTCTTCCTGCAGAACCAGAAGCCACTGCCCCTAGGGCAGAAAGAGACAATTACAAAAACATCGTAATGATTCTAGAGATGTAAGTTGTCTCATGCTTGCTACTATGTGCTCAAAACTCCAACAAAGTTTGGAACATTTGGAAGCCTATGAGATAGGATTGGAGTTAAGAAACATGTTTCAAGAGCAAGGTAGGCAAGAGAGGTACAAGACCATTGTTGCATTCACTTCTTGCAAAATGAGTGAAGGGCAACAAGTGAGTCCTCACATGCTTAAAATGAAAGCCTATGTAGAGGATCTTGAGAAACTTGGCTATCCAATCTCATTGGAGCTAGCCACGGATCTCATTCTTAATTCATTGCCAAAGTGTTATAATATGTTTGTGATGAATTATAACATGCATGGAATGGATAAGAATCTCTCAGAGTTGCATAATATGCTTAAGACTGCGAAGATGAAGATTGTGGAGAAAGGTTCTCCTGTGCTCTTGGTTCATGATGGAAAAAAGGCTAGTGCCAAAGGAAAGGGTAAGAAAGTTGTCAAACCCAAGATAAGCAAGGCAAAGGTTGCCAAGGCTTCTGAGGAAAAACCCGATTCACAAAAGGATGCAATCTGTTTCCATTGCCAAGAAATTGGTCATTGGAAACGTAATTGCAAGGCTTTCTTGGAAGAGTAAAAGAAGAAGAAGGGCAGCAAGGCTGCGTCGACTTCAGGTATCTATATTATAGATATTCTCCTTTCTACCACTGATTCTTGGGTATTGGATACCGGATGTGGTTCTCACATTTGTCTAAATGTGTAGGAACTAAAGAATAGGAGACTGCTTAAAGATGGTGAAGTAGACCTACGTGTGGGGAATGGAGCAAGAGTTGCTGCATTAGCCGTAGGGACTTACGAAGTCACTTTACCTTCCTGTCTAATACTTGTTTTGAACAATTGCTATTATGTACCGGATTTAAGTAGAAATATTATTTCAATTTCTTGTTTGCATAATGAAGGTTTTAAATTTCTTATTGAGAATAAGAGATTTTCTATTTATTTAAATGATGTGCTTTATGGTATTGCTAATTCATTTAACGGCCTTTATATCTTGGATGTCAAGAATGAAAATAATAACAATGTCTATCATGTAAATAAGAAATCTAAACCTAATGATGTAAATCATACTTATTTGTGGCATTGCCGTCTTGGTCATATTAATGAGAAGTGTATCTCAAAACTCCATGGGGACGGTCTTTTGTATTCATGTGACCTTGAGTCATATGATACTTGCGAGTCGTGTCTTCTTGGAAAAATGACTAAGACGCCTTTTACCAAGCTAGGTAAAAGGGCAAGCGACTTATTGGGGTTGATACATTCCGATGTATGCGGACAATTAAGTAGCAATGCTAGGGGAGGATTTTAATACTTCATAACCGTCACTGATGATTATAGTAGATTTGGGTATGTTTACCTAATGAAACATAAAAGTGAAGAATTTGAGATATTTAGAATATTTCAAAATGAAGTAGAAAAACAACTTGGCAAAAGTATTAAGGCACTACGATCAGATCGAGGTGGAGAATACTTGAGTCATGAATTTGATGATCATCTAAAGAATTGTGGAATAATTTCACAATTGACTCCACCCGGAACACCACAATGGAATGGTGTGTCCGAGAGGAGAAATCGGACTTTATTAGACATGGTTCGATCAATGATGAGTCAAGTTGATCTTCCAATATCATTTTGGGGTTACGCTCTAGAAACCGCTGCTTTCACACTAAATCGTGTTCCAACTAAATCGGTTCAAAAGACTCCATATGAGATGTGGAGCGGAAAGAAGCCTTGTCTGTCTTTCATGAAGATTTGGGGTTGTGAAGCTTTTGTAAAAAGACTTGTCTCAGACAAACTTGCACATAAATCTGATAAATGTAATTTCGTGGGATATCCTAAGGAAACTAAAGGATACTACTTTTACAACCAAACGAACAACAAAGTTTTTGTTGCCCGAATGGTGTCTTTCTAGAGAAAGAGTTTCTCTCCAAAGAAATCAGTGGGAGTAAAATAAATCTTGAAGAAATTCGAGACCCAGAAAATAACATTGAACCAATAGTGGAACAAGAGCAAGAACCACAAGGAGTTGTGGAACCTGTTCAGAATACACAAGTAACTCGCATATCTAGTAGGTTACGATCCGAGCCCGAGAGATATGGATTTCTCGTAACGGATAGTAATGAGTGGAGATCATTGAGAATGATGAACCGACCACCTACCAAGAGGTGATGTCTTCTCCTGATTCGGACAAGTGGCTTGGAGCCATGGAATCCGAATTGCAATCCATGCAAGATAATCAAGTTTGGAATTTGATTGATGCGCCCGAAGGTATAAAAACCATAGGATGCAAATGGGTCTTCAAGAAGAAGACTGACATAGATGGGAAGGTGCATACTTACAAAGCTAGACTTGTAGTGAAAGGTTATAGGCAAGTTCATGGTATTGACTATGATGAAACCTTTTCACCCGTAGCAATGATCAAGTCTATAAGAATTTTGCTTGCCATTGCCGCATATCATGACTATGAAATATGGCAAATGGATATCAAAACCGCTTTCCTAAACGGAAAACTTCAAGAGGATGTGTGTATGACACAACCAGAAGGTTTTGAACAAAATTCTAAAGTATGCAAATTGCAGAGATCCATCTATGGATTGAAGCAAGCTTATAGGAGTTGGAATCTTCGTTTTGATGAATCGGTCAAAGAGTTTGGCTTCATCAAGAACGAAGATGAGCCTTGTGTATACAAGAAGATTAGTGGGAGCATAGTGATATTCCTTATCTTATATGTGGATGGCATATTGCTCATTGGAAACGACATTCCTACACTTCAGTCTGTAAAAACTTGGTTAGGAAAGTTCTTCGCAATGAAAGATATGGGTGAAGCCGCATATATACATGGCATCAAGATCTATAGAGATAGATCAAGGAAGCTAATTGGTTTAAACCAAAGTACATACATTGACAAGGTCATTAGAAGATTCCGCATGGAAAATTCTAAGAGAGGAACCTTGCCAGTGTTACATGGAGTTTCTCTAAGCAAGACGCAATGTCCTAAGACAAACGATGAGCGTGAGAAAATGAATGATGTTCCATATGCCTCGGCAATTGGGTCCATCATGTATGCCATGATATGTACTAGGCCGGATGTATCTTATGCTTTGAGCATGACGAGTAGATATCAATCCGACCTGGTGAAAGTCACTGGATGGCTGTTAAAGAGATTCTTAAGTACTTGAGAAGGACTAATGATTCGTTTTTAGTCTATGGAGGAATGGAAGATGATCTCGTTGTAAGTGCTTACACGGATGCAAGCTTCCAAACCGACAAAGATGATAGTCGATCGTAATCGGGTTTTATGTTTATGTTAAATGGTGGAGCTGTAAGCTGGAAGAGTTCCAAGCAAAGTACAACCGCTGATTCTATAACGGAAGCTGAGTATATTTCTGCATCGGATGCTGCAAAGGAAGCTGTTTGGATTAAGAAGTTCATTACTGAACTTGAAGTGGTTCCTAGCATTGCTAATCCAATAGACCTTTATTGCGATAATAATGGTGCTATTGCGTTTTCATATCATTCGAGAAATCGTTGATAGGGGAGACGTGAATATATGCAGAGTACCTACTGATGACAATGTTGCGGACCCGCTAACAAAGGGACTTCCGCAAGATAAACATGATGGTAATGTTAGGTCTATGGGTATTAGATACGTGGGAGATTGGGCCTAGGGCAAGTGGGAGATTGTTGGTATTGGTGCCCTAGGCACGTTTAATAAACGTTGTAATTGTTATCATTTATTTCATATTAATAAAGAGATGTTTTGATTATTATTGTTGTTCATGTTTACTTATAATAATCTCCGTCCCTAGTACTTGTTAAGGACTAGTATAAAGGCTAAATGATCATGGGATGATCATGTTAGATTTATGGGTACTTGTTTGGAACAAGGTACTGTACATGACCCGCTGTATGATATTTATGTCATAGTCTATGTCGTACATATATCTCATATTAGTTGTGTCATTTGAATCCTTAGACATGAAGTTATTATAGTCTTCCACTTGATGAACATTATGTTTGACATATTCAAACTCTACCTTTAACCGGGTAGTTATAAAGGATATGATTGGCATAATCGAATTCACGTAGGGAAGAATAATAAGCTAAATGGATTTGTCCCTCCTCGGAGAGATGTCAAGCTTAGGCCTCTCGTAGGAATAATGTTGATGAAAATGTTCAGCCGGACTCAAATGAATTGATTAGATCAATATCGTTTAGATTATCAACATATTCGGAATCGAGAAAGTATTGAACAAAGACAAGTTGACTTGTTGACCATGAATTGTGTTCAATGACATCATGGACAAAAGGATTGTGACATATTCTAAATGGAATGCGAAATTGTATCTAGTTATACTATTTGGGTAGGTATGACGGTTTGCTAGAACCTAATCATATCTTATGGTTTCATGTTTGAACCCATTGCCAACTTAGTATAATCCTAGAGGGTCACACACAATAGAACGAATCCTAAAAAAGGACTATATTGGAATATTGGGACGAAAGACCATTGAGCGATTTTGGAAATTAAGGGAGTCTGGAGCAAGTGTGCGACCGCACAGAATATCTTGGGCACCCGCACAGTTTGGCTCAAATGTACCATAATTGTTCCAGGTTGAGTGTGCGACCGCACAGTTGGTTTTGGGCGGCCGCACAGTTTGTCGGGATTGGTTTCCTGATTCAATTTGGAAACAGATTTTGGACAGGTCTTTGACTTTCCTAATTACGATTCCTTGCGGGTTTAGACACAAGTTACCTATTTGGAATAGGTCTAACTTGTATAAGCAACCCTAATTTGGCCAGAATCAATACATATTTTTTGTGCAAGCCTCCAAAGAGTTTGAGAGAGAATTATTTTGTTCTAAGAGATCCTAGATTGAAGAACAAAATTATACACAAATAATATTCCATATAGTCCATATCAATTGTGAAAACGTGTTTCACAATTTTGGTCTAGCAACCAAGATCAAGAAGCTCCTTGATATTCGTTCGTGGTGTGGATACCGCTAGAGGGTGAAGCTTATCATCTTCAAAGTTCGTTTTCTTACTGCGTGATCAAGCTTCAAGTCTCCACCAACATCAAAGGCAAGAAATCAAAGTCATCAAGGGTTAGTTTTCTAGTATTCATATTGCAAGTATTTGATTTAATCATATGAATGTATCCATGGGCTTTGGGTTTCATTAAAAATTTAAATGCTATTTTCCGCTGCGCATGTTACTCTGAAACCCAACAGCCTCCTTCTCCCCGTCTTCTTTTTCATCTCAAACTCCTTCATTATTGTTCATATTATTGCTCATTCTTGTGTTATTTCTTATTATTCTTGCAAGCCTTGTCCATTCAAGCACTTTACATTCCATTGAAAGTCTTGTCCATTTCAAGCACTATATATATGTTATATTATACAAGTCTTGTCCTCTCAAGATATATATTATGATTATATATGTATATTGGAACCAAATCATGAGGTGATTCAAGGTTCCCTTCATGCCTAGTGTGTGATTATGGGATAAAACCTAAGGATGATCATGATTTGTTAAATTTCATATTGATTTTGTTCTTGTTTGGCTCTGAGAGTCATGATTGGGTGATAAAGTTTGAATCTTTATCATCCCAACCATGACCTAGCCACAAATCACCAAGCATGAGACATAAAGATTCAATCTTTATGTTATATTTTTGTCCCTAAAGGTTTAATCTTGCATCATAAGTCCATCTTGATGGTAAAGTTTCAATCTTTACTCATCAAATGGCCATTTTAGCCCAAAGGGCTTGTTCATCACCTTTTTCTTAAATTTCCCCAATGATTGTCTTGATCACACCCAAATCCTTTGTTTTTTGTGTCCAACTAGTGATCAAAGACATAGGGATGATTTAATCCATGTTTTTGTTAAAGAAAATAACTGAAAATGATCATCTCAGTCCAGTTTCAGCAAAAACACTCTGTTTTGCCTGAAACTGGACAATTTTCTGATAAACTATCAAAAATCCCTGGAATGCCCTCCCCATCCGTACGGCTACTTTGGCCGGCGAGTGCATTTTTCAGTTTCTTTCTTTTTTGGTCAGAATGTTTGCAAAATAACCCTTTTCTGTTAAATAATTAACCAGTTTTCTTAAAAGTCAGTTTCTCCCATTTTTGAAGCACACACACACATGCACTTTGTTAACTAACGCTAGGGAGACTCGGTCCTATCTGAGGCGACTTGGGTGACGTAAAACTCTTCCCAAGGCGTAACCTTACCTCCGAACTAATAGAATCTCTAACCTTTCCATTTGTTGGGTTAAATAATTAACAAATGTGGTGACTTCGTTATGTTTTGCGTGATAACCGTGTTTGGCGTTTCGCCCCCATACTCGTCGCGTTTCCGCACGGGGTGGGATCCTTACAGTGGCTACTCCGCTGCGGAAGTAAAGTGTTTGCAAACTTCTTTTGAGAAGCTTTGAGGACACTTTTGTGTGGGTCAAACTCCCGTCCGCCGTTTTCGTTAACTTTTGTGTTTGTTTTGTGTGTGCTGTGTTTATGTTTGAACCTTCTGGAGTGGAAACTGATCTGGAAATGCAATAAACTGGGGCTTGATAACCAGAAGTTGAAAAACTGCAAAAAATAATTGCCAGGATGCTATAGCCGTACGGCTATGTTGGGTAGGGAACAGAATGTTTCAAAATTTAACAATTTTGTGCAGGGTAGAAACATTCTGTGTCTCTTTTTGCTTCTGCTTATCCAGGTTCCAAATTTACAGATTTGTTTTTGCATATTACCTTCTTCTTTTTTAGCCAAAAAATTGGTTTTTAAAGCTTGGTTATGCACAAGTCTTTTTGGACATAAAATTGGGTTTTCAAAGCCTCCTTGTGCATAACCCATTTTGTAAAAAAATTTGAATTCTTTTGTTGTGCACAACTTGTTTTTCAAATGGTTTTCAAAAGAATTGTTTTTCTTGAAAAATCTTGACTTCAAAGGATTCTTTGGTTGTGCACAATTTGTTGCATGTACAAGTTTTAGCTTTGTTTGTTCATATGTTATTGCTTGATTGCTTGTGTAAATAGCTTATTCATGCTTGCTCATATTTGTTGATTATGTTCATATGTTGATCATACATTGCTCATGATGTTAAAACGGATTGAAAATCTCTATTTTGACTCAAAAAGGAACATAGAATGGCTTCACACAACGCGCACTCGACCTTGCACGTTCCAAATACCCTTTAAACCCGGGATGGATGCCAGATACAGCTTGATTGGTGCTCATGTGCCCTTCTAGCGCGCACGGGTCCATTCCACCTCCCCTTCCGAGCTGAGTCAACCACACTTGTCCGTGACACGCAAATACCGTGACTCCGGTTGGTTTTGGTCTATCTCACGTTACCACGTCCCTAATGCATGTCTAAGGTTAATCCTGGCCAAGTTGATGCCCGAGTCACGACTCCTTGTGAAAGCAAGTGTGACCAAGGTCGTCCTCGACCCGGTCCTTGACTTGTGCGTTAATGATAGCCATAATTAACCTAAGTCATGTATTAACGATAGGGTGACACCGTGTTGTCAAGCCCTAATGAATGGTTCATACTAATCATCCTTAAGCCCAAGGATAAGATTCGAGAGCCCTCATAAAAGATGAGGTTAGACCAAAAGTCCCTTAAGTCCCTAAGACGAATCTCGATCTTAACCGGGGCTTAATCATGATTGGAATGGCCCATGTATTGGTAAACTTGCGATGCACTAGACCCTAGGTTCGTTTCTTTCAGTCGGTGGAAGCCGCTTGCCCTATAGGACCCTTGACCGGGACAGTCCATCCTTGGGAGTGTGCAAGACAGGTGATAAACAAGGGGTCTATAGGCGTAGTGATGGCCTCCACTGATCCAGCTTTTAGATTAGTTGCGAAAAAGAAGAGAAATCTTTTCCAACCATGCAGGAATAAAAATGCTTTTTAAGTAAACTTGAATGATTGAATAATCACACATTACATGTGTTTGCTCCTTTCTTGCTTCTTGTCCTTGACGCATCGCATTCTTGCGTTAGCAAACAGCATTTCGTTAAGTCTTTGGACGGATCCCCGTTATCCTCCAAGACCTAGGTTAAGGCATTTCGTTAAGTCTTTGGACGAATCCCCGTTATCCTCCAAGACCTACGTTAAGGCATTTCTTTAAGTCTTTGGACGGATCCCTGTTATCCTCCAAGACCTCCGTTAAGGCATTTCGTTAAGTCTTTGGACGGATCCCCGTTATCCTCCAAGATCTCCGTTAAGGCATTTCGTTAAGTCTTTGGACGGATCCCCGTTATCCTCTAAGACCTCCGCTAAGGCATTTCGTTAAGTCTTTGGACGGATCCCCGTTATCCTCCAAGACCTACGTTAAGGCATTTCGTTAAGTCTTTGGACGGATCCCCGTTATCCTATAAGACCTCCGTTAAGGCATTTCGTTAAGTCTTTGGACGGATCCCCGTTATCCCCCAACACCTCCGTTAAGTCATTTTGTTAAGTCTTTGGACGGATCCCCGTTATCCTCCAAGACCTACGTTAAGCATTTCGTTAAGTCTTTGGACGGATCCCCGTTATCCTCCAAGACCTACGTTAAGGCATTTTGTTAAGTCTTTGGACGGATCCCCGTTATCCTCCAAGACCTACATTAAGGAGTTTCGTTAAGTCTTTAGACGGATCCCCATTATCCTCCAAGACCTACGTTAAGGCATTTCGTTAAGTCTTTGGACGGATCCCCATTATCCTCCAAGACCTACGTTAAGGCATTTCGTTAAGTCTTTGGACGGATCCCAGTTATCCTCCAAGAAGCCGGTGAAATCTTTGGATAGATCCTCGTTATCCTCCAAGGCACCCGTTAAATCTTTGGTAGGATCCCAGTTATCCTCCAAGAAGCCGGTGAAATCTTTGGATAGATCCATGTTATCCTCCAAGTCACCCGTTAAATCTTTGGTAGGATCCCAGTTATCCTCCAAGAAGCCAGTGAAATCTTCGGACGGATCCCCGTTATCCTCTAAGACCCCCGTCAATCTTTGGATAGATCCCCGTTATCCTCCAAGATGTTCGTTAAACCCTTAGGCGTCATCCCCTAGGTCCCCTTTTTGAGATTCTCGTCAAATCCCTAGGAGTAGTCCCCTAGGAAGTCAAGTCATTGGGAGGATCCCCGTTATCTTCTAAGGAGACGGTCAAGTCTTTGAATGAATCCCCCGTTGCCCTCCAAGAAGTCGTCTACAACCATGGATTCGAGATCCCATTTGATCCCGTTCAACTTTCACCCATAGGTCTAAGCCTAGCGGTCGTGTCCCATTTATAGCATAAGCATCCACCCAATGATTACCTGAGCCTAAGTTGCATTCTGTCTCTGCTGCAGCGAGAATGAAGTGGAAAAGAGCACCGTGTCACCGCCTGTTCCGTGTTGAGTCCGAGGGTTCCTCAGCCGCTACAATCCCGCCACACCGGAACTTTGGAATGACTAGCCCAACCAAAGAAGAGTTGCTCCAAGCTTTGGAAGCCTCCAGGGCTCGGGAAGAGATTACCAGGAAACACTACGAGGAAGCACGAGACCGGTTTGTCGGGTCAATGAGACGAAAAGGCGTTAAGGTTTTGTTTCAGACGGAGGGGGTCCTCCGTTGAGGTTTCTGACCATGAGGAAGGGGTCGAAACCACCCAACCTCCAAGTCACAACCAAACTCCACCCCCTCAACCTTGCGAAAACACCAAATCCCCTTACTCTCCGTTTCAACACGTCACCACTCAAAGCTTGCCTCCCACTCAAGCTCCATACAATCCGCATTACCCCGGATCTAACATTCCCTTTGGGTTGCCACCCATAAACTCCCATGTCTCACCATTCACACCGATCATTCCTCGACCATCACTCCCACGAGGTCTTCCTAATTATACTCCCTCTCAGTTTGAGGTCGCCAATCAAATCCCAAGAACTCAGTCACCATATGTGGATAATTGGCCAACCATTGGATTCCGAGGTGACCCGTAGCATTTCTACGGTCCGAGACCTTTTGGACCACAAGTTCATTACGCACCTCCGAGATACATTCCTACGAATAACCAGGGTTATGGATATGCCTACACCCCTCCACCCCCACAGGATCCTCTCAATCATCTATTGGGAAGGAGAAAGCAAATTGAAGTTCAGTATGAAAGGACACTCAATGAGAACCCCTTTTCATTGAATAGTAATGATTCTCATCCCCGCCGCGCTCAGACCAACAATGGAAGAAGAGCCAAACGCCAATCCAGACCCCGTTTCATAAGGTTTGAGGATTTCGGAATGCCTATAAGCAAGGTATTTGAGAGATTGGTTAAGCAAGGCCTCGCAAAGCCTCTTGTCAACTTCCAACCCAAAAACCCTGAGAAGTATCTCGATGTTAACAAGAAGTGTGCCTTTGTTGCTCCCAAAGGGCAACAAGGGTATGCAAAATAGCTAGAGGGTGGGTGAATAGCTGTTTTAAAATTATTTTCGTACCCTTGATAAACTCAATTGCAAATGCGTACTTTATCAAGTAAGCGTTATGATATGCGCCTAAGTGAGTGAGTGAAATGCACAGTGGAATTTAGTATTGTAAATAGGCGCAAAGTATGATAAAGGGGGCGCACACACACTCTAAGTATTTTGGCTCAAAGTGGGTGAAATAAGAAACTAAGGCAAATGATATAACAAACACAAGATAGTTCAATAAATCAATCTACAATGTATAAACAATCAAATAGTTAGATATGATATGACTTGAAAGGAAATAGCAAGATAGTAAGTACGCGCTATTTGGAGAGGTTCGATCGGGAAAATGATCTACGTCCTCTACCAAGATGGTTAGTCTTGGATTTCTAATGGAGATCTTATATAATGAGAGAGTGTTACAAATTACAATCGTTTGAGCTTATACACAAACTCAAGATCTAATATTCTATGAAAGAACAAATCCTAGACAATAACCGGTGTATCTCTAAAAGAAAGATCTAAGTGATCAAACTTAAAGAGGTGCGTGTGTGATTTTAGATTCAAGGCTCTTTAGATCTTTGAGATTGAGAGCACAAGAAAACTAAAGTGTTTTTTTTTTGCTTGAGGATCTGGGCTAAGGATGAAGTTATGAAGATGTTCTTGAGAATTCTGGTAAATCAAAGGCAATCTTCAAATCTTCAACAAATGCTTGAGAGAGAAATTCTTGAAATTCTTAGCAACTTCAAATAGTTAAAGTTATGGGGTATTTATAGTAGAGCCCTAAAAACTAGCCGTTGGAAATCCTTGGTGAATCAGAGAAAGGACAGATGTGCTGTCACTCATTGAGTGGAGCACGTGTCCGTTTATAGCCGTTAGACAAATAACACAAATATGACTGTTATGGACAGGTGTCCTTAGATGCGGGTGCATACGTGTTATTTAACCACCGTTGGATCATTGGCGTAGTTTGAATCTTCTTCAAGTCTTCGAGTCTTCATTAAATCACTGAGTGAATAAATCACTATAAGGCGCGTGAGCGAAGAGAGGCGCGTTACACTTTGCGGGCGCATAAGAGGCTCAGGCGCACTGTAAGGCGCGTAGCGCGGCGTGGCGCGTGAGTGAGGCGCTTGGGCGCATGGCGCATGACTTGGCTCAAACTCGTGATTTTCTTGAATCTTGATATTCTTGCCCTATTCTTAAGCCTATTCTATTACAATGGACAACCTAAAAAATGAAGTATAAATACTTCTTACATGTGGGTCTAAAGTCCATGAAATAAAACTTAGGTGATGGATCAATCAAATCTAATCAATCCTATTACATTGAATCTGAGATATAAGTGGGCATACCCAACAATCTCCCCCTATTTGATTGATGCCATTATCTACTATATCAGGGACAAACATTATACTTGATAAAAACATGTCCAAATAAATGATATTGGTAAATCATGTCTCAAGTTAATGCACACACTAGTCCAAGATATAGATTTCTAATCTATTCCAATAAAGATAAAACATTACAAATGGAATGATAGAAATGACAGTTTATAACACATTCAAAATGTTATGAGTTTTAGTTTTGAAAATGTGTTTAAACAAAGTTTAAACTCAATGCATGAAATATGAAACAATTCAAATATGATGCATATGATTTTAAACAACATTCATTGTTCTACAAACAAGAAGTTTGAGTGAACAAGTTTTGAAACAAAAGTGATGTTTTGTTCTCATTAATACTCAAAGTGTAAGAGTTACAGAGTACAAGTATTTAACAGAACAAAAACAAAAGGTGCTAAAACATGTAAGCACTAAATCACTAAAAAAAATTTTTAACAATTAAAGTTTCTAACAAACTTACAAACAAAACATAAACTAAAGGTTGGGAGGAGGCGCTTCGTAATCCTTTAATCCTTCTTCTATTTCTGAAAAAGAGCGCTGAATCTGTTTGGAGAGTTGGTGACAGCGGTTTACAACACCGTGAGTATCAGTGACGCCATCTCTAATGTAGCGCAAATGATCAACATTTATGTTTTGATACTCATCAACGGTGTGTTGAGTGATGGATTGCTGTTGTGAAAAGTTTTCAGTGAAGGCTTGAAAGTTAGCTTCAACAGCAGCTTGGGCAGTGAGAATGTCAGTAGAAACTCTATCTGTGCGCATGTCTGCGCTGGAATGCGTGGCATTGAAGTGAGTAACAACTAATTCCTTCAAAACATCAATCTTTGAGAGCAGTGAATTAATGTCAATATGCGCGCCAGGAGCAGAGCTGGAAAAAGGCGCAGGAGTTTCATGAGCTGAAGGCGCATGGGATTCAGGAGCTTTGGGTTCTGCGCCAGGATCAGCACCATAAACAGTTAAACCCAGGATTTCTAGTTCATCCTTAACTTCTTTGAGTTTATCAACAACACTCAATAATTTTTGGCTATCTCCAGCCACCATCTCAAACAACTTCCTTATATCACCTACTATATTCAACTCTACCTCCCTTATGGCGTTAATGAAATCTTGGCCATCAGTGAGTTTGATGCCACCATCTATGCGCTCATGTAGGGAAGCAAGAGTACATTTGAAAAGTTCATTCATTTTATCAATAGCGTCATTCCATTGTTGAGGTGTAAGGAAATGTTTGTCCTTGATATTCGCATCTATGCGCGCCATCTCCCCCTTAATGGCAGCAATCTCATCAGCTTGCTGAGTAAGCATAGAAGTATGAAGCTCTAACTGTGAATTCATCTGAGCTTGGCCTTACTGAAGTTGCTGTAGCAGAGAAATAATTACACTCATGTCAGGAGTGGGAGGAGGAGGCGCAGGAGAAGTATGGGGCGCATGAGGTGATTGAGTAGGAGCGCTAGGAGAAGGAAGATATTCATCGCTTGAAGTAGGCTCTACTGAAATAGTTGGGGGCGCAGAAGGGCTCTTGCGCCTAGTCAAGGGCTCTGGCTCCCCCTGAACCGGATCATCACTTAAGTCACCAAAAAGTTCATTAGATAGCCTATCTTTGAGTGCTTGGCGCTCAGCAGAGAGTGTCTCTGAAGTTAGTTTCTGAGCTAGAGCAGGAGCAGAAGGCTTTGATGGAGGCGCACGAACAATAGGAGGGGCATTAGTGGCAGGCGCGCGTGCATCAGCGCTAGACCCTGCACCTTTGCACCTTTCAGACTTGGACAAATCAGCAGCCTGTTTCAATCTGTAGTCTTCATCCCTCTTTTTCTGCGCTTCCAGTCTACTGGCTTCCTTAGCGCGCTTCAGTTGTTTCTCATCTTCTGCTTCAGTTCTTGGGCGCTTAGGAGGTCTGCTTATTCCTTCAGCAACCCCTTTTCCTTTTCCCTTTTCTGCGCCTGGAACAACTGTTGGTTCTGCGCGAGTGCTGCTTCAATATCAGCGCCTTCTTCTGCGCCATCTGCATCTTCATCAGACTCAGTGGCTTCATCAACCAACTGATCTCCTTTAACTCTTGGCGCGCGCTTAGCCATGCGCTTCCTGCGCCTTTTCATAACCAAACTGTCTTTCCCAAAGATTAGAACGTCAGTGGTTTGATAAGCTGGGTTCTGGGCGAGGAAATTAGCAAGAGCAGGATAAGTGAAAAATATCTTCGTGAGTAGACGGCAATGAGTTTTGAACTTAGTCTTTCCATCAGCCTTGTTCTTGTTGTACTTATCAATCTAGTCCGACAAAGTTTTGAATAAGATTTGAGGCCAGTTGAGGATTGTGTTTCCCATGATAGCTGCAGTATATTCCCACTGCTCCATTGTGAATCTGTTCACATTTTCCATCTTGAAAATAATGGAAGTCCCCACCAAATGCGCGATATGCGCCAGTAAATCACCACCATCCCTTATTTCAACAGATTTGATGTTATTCTGAAGAGTAGGAATGTTGAGATGGGTACTTGCCATGCGATTTTGCGCAGCAGCAGGATAGGTATTGATTTTACCAGCTACACTCAGAGGGCCAGTCGTGTTGAAGTTGATGATATTCTTGAGAGTGCCAGTAGAGATAGTTATAGCAACGTTCTGAACTGTGGCGCATATCCTGTAACGCACATATCCATCAGCAGGAGTCTCCACGAGAGCAGCAGTTGAGAAGAATTCATCCACGAGGAGCGGTGAGTAGAAAGGTTGCTCCAAAGTAAATAGGGGCAGTAGACCAGCTTGTCTGATGAAGTCTATAATATCAACACCAATTTGGACTGCAGATAGCTCAGTGAGATTAAATGTCTCACCAGGTCTGAAATTTGCTGGATCCTGAAAAACATAACAATGATTTAAGTTAGGAGTGTATCAGGCGCATAGAATCGTAAAATGAGCTAAGTATAAAGTAGGCGCAGGACAATATATAGGCGCATAAAAATACCATGCGCATACTATTATTAGGCGCATATATGTTGTAGGCGCATACAAATACGAGGCGCATATCATGGTTCTATGAAAAAAATACGAAGGAAAAATTAAACATAAAAATTTGACTAAGTAAAATTTAGGCGCATAAAATGTTTAGGCGCATAATGGTTTTAGGCGCATAAGTTGATTGAGGCGCATAACATTTGTATTTGCATAGGTTGCATACAATTATTAGGCGCATGAATCAACGAAGGCGCATAAGGTCATAGGGCACATAACCAACTAGGCGCATAAATCAACACTTAGGCGCATATCTATGTGAAATTCATACTAAGTATAAAAACACACAAAACACACACAAACACATACAAACACATATCAAACATGCATATGCAAGTAATAAGGATCAAAACATGAAAATTTTGAAAAACAAGTTTTGAAAATTTTGAAACCCAAGTCATGCGAAAAATAACGAAGAACACGAAGAACATGCTTGAGTGCTTGAAGAACATCAAGAACACCAAGAGCACATAATTCGTGAAACTTCACCAAATCAAGCAAACAATATATCAAAACGACCACACGAAGACGAGGATAACAAATATGTAAATCAAAACAAGTAAAAATTAACAACAAGTCCAGAAAATGGATTCAAAGATCCGAAAATTTGAAAAGTCAAAAATCTAAGATTTTCAAATTCGCAAAATATAATGCATTGATCGTCGAAAAGTTTAGTTTAAAGGATTCCAAATCACGAAACGAACATAACCTAACAAACGATTTTGAAAATGGAGAATCGAAACAAGATTTATCAAGAAAAAGGGTTTTTCGGTTTTAAAAAAAAAATACGAACCCAGAAATCAAAAATGGCGGAAATTAAAGATTTGAGAGTTAGAGATTCATACCATTTCGTCTTGGGTTAATTTTGATGCTTTCTTAGGACCCATAAATGTTATATATAGAGAGAAAATGAAGAGAAAGATGGAGAAAGTATAGAGAAAGAGAGAGAAAGAGAGATGATGAGTAGAGAGAGAGAGAGAAACTGGGAGAGAAGAGAGAGAGTAGAGGTGGTTTAGAGTTGGTGATGTGAGAGGAGGGAGAAAGAATATATATATATAGGTTTGGTTTTAAAAAATTGCACAAATATGGAAATAATAGGGTTAAAATTTAAAAAGATGAGAAGTTGAAGGGATGGGCATTAATGAGGAAAACAAAATTTTGGCTCATCATGGCAAAGGAGGACGGCGCATTTATGAGGGATTTTAAGGATTTGATGGGTAATAAATGCTGAATGACCCAAACTATACTTAATCGGACATTTTGGGTAAAGAGAAATTGTCCCACTGCCCTCATAAGTGTATGGACAATTATGACTAAAATTTTTGCACAAACCTCAAAAACATCTATTTTGGTGTAAGTTTGGGGTGCAAGAAATATATCCCTAGAAAATAAAATTTTTCGAAAAACGTAAAACGAGGGAAAAATAAATTGCACAAGTACCCTTGAACAATTATGGGAATGTCAAAAGACAAAAATTCCTACAATAAATGATCAGAATAACTTACCTGGTACTTGTGAAATTTTAATGCGATCAATCATTGAAATAATAAATTTTGAGCATTGATTGAGCCGCAACATTTATTAGGCGCATGGGAGGCGCATAGCTCACGAGGCGCACAGAATGATAGTGGCGCATAAGGCACTTGGCGCGCAAAGAGTGAGGGGCGCATTCCAGGCGCATGAAGTTTCCTTGAAACTTTAAAAATGATCTAACATATAAAACCTAGTATACTCATAACTCACTAAAATAAAATCATTAGTATTGACAAAACTGTATTGAATTTTAGTTGAGTTCAAGCATACCCATTTCACCTCTCAAAAAGATAAACCGTTTCGCGTCAAGTGCTGTTGTTAGAATGTCAGCGATTTGATAGTCTGTTCCCACGTGTTCCAAATGAATATTGCCTTTCTCCACGTGGTCTTTGAGGAAGTGATATTTGATGTCGATGTGTTTGGTCTTTGAGTGCATGACAGGATTTTCAGAAACGGCAATTGTTGAAGTGTTGTCGCAGTAGATGGAACAATTTTCTTCGATGATATCATAGTCCACCAATTGCTGCTTCATCCATAGTATTTGACAACAACAACTTCCCGCAGCGATATATTCAGCTTCGGTTGTTGAGACAGATAGTGAAGCTTGTTTCTTACTCGCCCATGACACAAGTCGATATCCGAGGAAATGATAAGTGTCACTTGTGCTTTTCTTATCAATTGTGCACGCTGCATAGTCCGCATCTGAATAACCTACAAGTTTAAAGTTCGAATCTTTGGTGTACCAAAGTCCAAGGTTAACAGTACCGGAAAGATATCTTATAATATGTTTCATAGGAATTAAGTGCGATTCTCTAGGGTCAGATTGATAACGAGCGCAAACACAAACACTAAACATAATATCGGGCCTACTAGTAGTTAGATAAAGGAGCGAGTCAATCATACCTCGATAGAGCGTTAGATCAACACGTTTACCTTTTAAATCTTTGTCGAGTTTGTTGCCGGTAGCCATTGGAGTATCATATGGTTTGGCGTTCTCAAGTCCAAATTTCTTGATTAAGTCCTTTGTATATTTGGCTTGATTGATAAATATGCCTTCACTCATTTGCTTGATTTGTAGCCCGAGGAAGAATGTGAGTTCTCCCATCATGCTCATTTCAAACTTGCTCTTCATTAGTTTCTCAAAGCGCTTGCACAACAATTCATTAGTAGAACCAAATATAATATCATCAACATAAATTTGAACAAGTAATTTATGACCATTACGTTTGGCAATGAAAAGAGTTGAATCGATTTTACCGCGAGTGAAGCCTTTTTCGATGAGAAACTTGGATAATGTATCGTACCATGCTCTTGGTGCTTGTTTGAGTCCATACAAAGCTTTCTAGAGTTTGTACACATGATTTGGAAATTGTGAATCTTCAAACCCAGGTGGTTGAGCAACATAGACTTGTTCTTGGAGTTCACCGTTTAGAAACGCGCTCTTCACATCCATTTGATATAGCTTGAAGTTCTTGTGAGCGTCGTAAGCTAGAAAGAGTCTAATAGCTTCAAGTCTTGCTACGGGCGCAAAACTTTCATCGTAATCAATTCCTTATTCTTGCCTATAGCCTTGAGCAACCAATCTTGTTTTGTTTCTTATGATGGTTCCATTCTCATCCATCTTGTTTCTGAACACCCATTTCGTACCAATCACTCCTTGATCATTTGGTATTGGAACAAGAGTCCAAACCTTACATCGTTCAAATTGATTGAGTTCTTCTTGCATAGAAACAACCCAATTAGGATCTTGGAGCGCTTCATCAGCCTTCTTTGGTTCAATTTGAGAGATAAAACCAGTGTAAGTATTAAAGTTTGTAGCTCTCCTTGTACGAACACCAACGTTTAGATCACCAATGATATTATTGATTGGGTGACCTCTAACTTCACGAATTTCAGGAGGTAAGTTAGGTTGAGTCGTAGAAACTTGAAGGTCTTCAATTGGTACATCTTCACCAGATTCTAAATCATCAAAATTTGGGGGTTGAATTGGTGCAGAGTTGAAACTTAGGTTTACACCAGATGCAGCAGTAGATATAGGCGCATGAGAGGAATCAAGAGGCGCAACATGTGAGTGAGGTGCAGCTGACGATCCATTTAGCACGCCATATGAGGAGTTAGGCGCAACTGATGTGGATGGATTTCCTTGAGTTGATAGATTCGGATTTTGAGTAGGCAAAACATAAATAGGAGCACCTGTATCATTAAGCTCAATAGAATCATCAGCAACATTTGGAGCCAAATGTGGCTCAAGGAGGGAATGTTCATCAAATGTAACATGTACAGATTCAACTATCACTAATGTAGATCTATTAAAAACGCGAAAAGCTTTAGAATGTTTGGCATACCCAACAAAAATACCTTCGTCGGCTTCGGCATCGAATTTACCTATATGTTCGTTTCCGTTGTAGAGGATATAACACTTGTAACCAAAGATCTTGATGAATGCAATGTTGGGAGTTCTACCACGCCAAAGTTCATACGGAGTCTTGTTGTGAAGTTTGTTGATGAGGGAACGATTTTGAGTAAAACATGCTGTGTTGATAGCTTCTTCCCAAAAGTACTTAGGCAATTTTGCTTCAGCTATCATCGTCTTTCCCGCTTCAATCAACGTCCTATTCTTTCTTTCCACAACACCATTTTGTTGAGGAACTCCAGCGGTTGAGAAGTTGTGATCTATCCCATGATCGTCGCAATATCGAGCAACACCGTTGTTCTTGAATTCTGTTCCATTGTCGGATTGAACACTAACGATGTCATCTTCTTTTTGGGTTTGGAACAGTCGAAATAAGGTGGTTAAAATGTCGTAACAATCGTCTTTTGAGATCATCATTTCCACCCAAGTATATCTTGAATAATAATCCACCACAACTAGAGTATACTTGTTCTTTCGAATACTTGCAGTGGTGACTGGTCCAAATAGATCAATGTGAAGCAGTTGCAAACATCTAGAAGTTGAAGGATTGGTCTTGCTGGAGAAAGACTTCTTCGGTTGTTTGCCAAGTTGACACGCGGCGCACTTCTTGTCATGATGATCAGCAACCTTGGGAAGTCCTTTAACAAGGTTATTCCTGCTGAGTTTAGATAGATATTTGAAGTTCAAGTGACTTATGCGCTTGTACCACAGCCAACTATTTTCGCTCACACTTTTAGCTACAAAACAAAGATTAGTACTAGAGTTCATACTATGGAAATCAATAATGTAAATATTTGTCTTACGATATCCCGTGAGTAATGTAGCTCCAGTTTTGCCATTCTTGATAAGACATTGAGTTGAGGTGAAATGGCATTCTAATCCTTTGTCGCAGAATTGAGATATGGATAATAAATTGTGCTTGAGCCCTTCGACAAGAGAGACTCTTTCAATGCACACTTTGTCTTTCTTGAGCTTTCCATATGCAACAACTTGACCTTTGTTATTGTCACGACCCGAAAACCCGTCTCTATTTTCTAATAATAAATATTTGATTATTTATTTATTTCTTATTTAATTGTTTAAATTATTATTTAATTAATAAATTATGTGTGCATTTTATGTGTTATAATAATTTATGTCTAGCATTTTATTTGGGCCATTTGTGCTAGTGTAGGAGTGTTGAGTCTTATTTGTTAGTGGAGAGTTTATTAGTAAAGGGTAGTAGTAGGGGAGGGGTCTAAGTGTAAGTTTTCAAAATAATTCTCCCTACTCCCTCCCTCACCTCCCTCACTCTTTCACCCTCACCCTACTCATCTCTCCCAGCAAACTCTCTCTCTCTCTCCTTGGTTTTGGGTAAGATTTCTCTCTCACTTCTCTCTTCATTCTACCTATCTTCCTTCCATTATTTCCCATTACTCATTTTATGAAACATGTTTAGATCGTCGATAGGATCGTAGAGAACCAAAAATATTTGAATTCCGTCACCTTTGAGAAAATCCGGGTAAGTTGCTTTTCCACCATTTTTATGCTAAAGTGTTCATTTCATGTTTATATAATACTTTAGTTGATATATTTGATGTTTGATTGAGTTTGAGATTTATTTGGAATTTATTTTGGTTTTTGGTTAAAAATGGTGATTTTGATGAATGTTGGGATTTGACCTTCCCCTTTTTGGTTAGTTGTTGTTTGGGTACTTTGGGGATCAATTTGGGAGTGTTGCTTTGTGAGAAAATTGGTTTTGGGTAAGAGATTGGAAGAACCCAGTTCATCCTTGCCGAATTCCGGCAGGTCAGGGGTTGTGGGAGACCGCCCACTTTGGCTTGGGCGACCGCCCAGTTCATCAGTTTGATTGGTTTTTGAAGATTGGTTTTGGGCGACCGCCCATTATTGGGTAGGGCGACCGCCCAGGTCATCAGTAGGTCTGGTGTTCTGGTATTGGTTTTGGGCGACCGCCCATGGAGGTTTTGGGCGACCGCCCATACCAGCTGTTCTGAGTATCTTTGTTTTTGAATTGTTTTATGGTTCAAGCCCGATCTAGGCTCGAAATATCACCCTAGTTGATTAAGTTAATGTTGTGGAACACCTTAGTGTCAGAGAATGACCCCTTTGTGATCAATTGTGTTGTGGAATTCGATGAAAAGTGGTTTGGGTTTGTTGGAACATCTTTTTGATGTATTGTTGGATTGATGCACCGTTTTGGTGATTGGTTTGGAATGGTTCCCTACTTTGGAATCATTAGTTGTTTACCGTGCTAGTATTTTATTACTTAGCCTTTACTTGAAAGTCCAGCTGGTATTTGTGTGTGTTTCGGGCGATGCGAAACATTATGATGGCACAAGCCTAGTCCATTATGATGTTGACCATTGTTTTCCCCATTATTTCCCTCCTCCAGATTGGCCTTGGATGTGAGATGAGCTAGCCCCTTTGTGAGCACTTTAGCTATTGGTTTTGGGCTTTGACTGTGTGTCACTGTCCCTTTATTATTATTGGTTCCGGTACCGGGGGTTTTCTCTTCAAGCTTTCATGCTACTATGAAGATGTTGATTCTTGATTGTTGAAGCTGCGCAGCGACCTTTATTTGGTTATATCAGTTGGGAAACCTTGGCTAATATCCTTTGTTACTTGTTTATTACCGCTGCTATCTGCTAATTGATATATGCTACGTGCTAAGTGATAATTATTATTGTTATTGATTATTGCATCATAGCATGTCATGTAGTTGCATTAGTGACTTATTGAGATTTATCTCACCCCCTTTCTTTTGTCTTTGTTTTTCCTTAACCCCCCCCCCAGGTGGAAAGGATTAGACTCGCTGATCACGAGACAGGACGTCGCGAGGGTTGAGCTTTTTGGGCAGTTGTTATTGGTGGGTTTACATTACATAAATGTGTAACCTTTTTGCGATTAGTTGTACCAAACTTGACGTCATTAGAAATTGTATATTTTATTATTTTGGATGTAAGCTTATGGAGCTCACACTAGTTTATATTTTGTGGTACAAGTTGGATTTCAAAACTTTATGTTATCATCTTTTGGAATAAAAGGAAATTTTTACCTCCATTATTTCAGAGTTTATTGTTTAAGTCAACGTCCAGCTCGCGTACCCGGGCCCGCGGGGTCGGGGTCGCGACAGTTGGTATCAGAGCCTGGTTTGGCTCTAAGTATAAGTCTAGGTGGACTAGTATGACCTAGGAGGGTAGTTGTGTTCGGAGTGAGTAGCGGTTGATGTTTTATGCAGGTAATTGCTCTCAATGGCTAGAAGAAGAACAGGTGAAGGTTCTAGTGGGACTCAGAATCAGAATGATCTTTGGGAGGAGAAGCGTGCTATGTTCCAAGGCATGTTTGAGGCGGCCATGAAGGCAATTCATGACCAAGGTCCTAGAGAGGAACATGTGGCTCCTCCTCGTTATGGGTTGGAGCAATTTCTGAAATTAAAACCAAAAGAGTTCGATGGTGAACCCGATGTGAAGAAGGCCGAGCTATGGGTCGAGTCAATGGAGAAAATTTATGATGTGTTTGGGTACACGGACGAGGATAGGGTCCGGTTTGCGGCTTATAAATTGGTTGGGGCCGCCGAGCATTGGTGGAAAGGAGTTAAGGCAAGTTGGGATGATACCCATACAGTGTATGCATGGGAATTGTTTGTGCGGAAGTTCAAAGAGCATTTTATTCCGGTAGTGGACCAGAACCGAAAGGAGATCGAGCTACTCAACTTGGAGCAAGGTTTGTTGTCTATAGCTCAGTACTCAGCTAAGTTCACTGAATTAGCCCGGTATTGTGACTATCTTGTGAGGACCGAGGATCAGAAAGCTATGAGATTCATCCGGGGTTTGAAGACTTCTATCTGGACTCAACTTATAGCCCAGAGGATTGTGACATTCCAGGATGCGGTAGACCGTGCATACTAAATCGAGCAGGATATAGGGGAACATAAGAGGAAGACCGAGGTAGCTAACCCGAGTAAGCAAGGAGCGCAGAGCAAGTCACAACCAAGGATTGATAACCGAGGTAACTTTGGGGGACAATCTCAGTCCCGAGGGCAACCAATCGCAAGGAACCCGGGTACTACTTCCGGGAACCAAGGGAACCAAAATAGGAGACTTTGTTCCTATTTCCAAAAGGAAGGCCATTCAGAGGACCGGTGTTGGAAGAAACAGGGCAGGTGTACCAATTGTGGTCAAATGGGACATTTTGCAAGGGATTGTACTAGAGGCAGGGGTCAACCGACTTGGTTAGAAGCTGGTGCTCCACAGGGTCAGAAAAGGGATGCTACGGGGAAGCCCAAGGTCTAAGGAAAAGTGTTTGCAATGAATCAGCATCAGGCAGATGATCCCTCAGTGATTGGAGGTATTGTTTCTATATCTAATGTGAGCGCGCGTACGTTAGTAGATCCAGGATCATCTCATTCTTACATTTCTGTGCAATTTGCTTCTTTACTAAATGATGCATCTGAGTCTTTGCCCTATGTGCTAGAGGTGTCAACTCCTATGGGAGAGTGTTTGGTGACTGATAAAGTCTTTCGTGCTTGTGATGTGCTTATATGTGGTCATGTCTTGTGTGCGGACTTGGTAGTCCTTCCTATTCAAGATTTTGATGTTATTTTGGGTATGGATTGGTTGAGCAAGTTTCATGCTTCTGTTGACTGTCGTAGAAAAGTTGTTACTTTTTCTATCCCTGATTTGCCTAGATTTGTTTTTGAGGCTATGCCTTTGGGTAGAAATATTCGTATGATTTCTTATGTGAAAGCTAGGAGATTATTGCACCGTGGTTGTGAGGGGTACTTGGCTAGTGTGCTTGATACTAGGAAAGAACCCCCTAGTTTTGAGAGTGTTTGGGTAGTTAGGGAATTTCCCGATGTTTTCTCTTCTGAATATAATATGCCTCCCGATCGTGAAATAGAATTTTGTATAGATCTTTTGCTGGGTGCAGCTCCGATTTCAAAGGCACCGTATAGGTTGGCTCCCGCAGAATTGAAGGAACTAAAGGTTCAGTTGCAAGAGTTGCTTGATCGAGGGTTATCCGCCCTAGTGTTTCCCCGTGGGGAGCACCGGTTTTGTTTGTGCGGAAGAAAGACGGTTCTTTGAGATTGTGTATCGATTACCGAAAGTTGAATCAGGTGACAGTGAAGAACAAGTATCCTCTACCTCACATTGATGACTTATTTGATCAGCTTCAAGGGTCCGTAGTGTTTTCTAAACTTGATTTGAGGAGTGGGTACCATCAGTTGAAGATTCGATCGGAGGATATTCCGAAGACTGCCTTTCGCACCCGGTATGGTCATAATGAATTCTTGGTTATGCCGTTTGGGTTGACTAACGCGCCTGCCGTGTTTATGGATTTGATGAACCGGGTTTTCCATCCTTATCTTGATTCGTTCGTGGTGGTCTTCATCGACGACATTCTTGTCTACTCTAAATCCTGAGAGGAGCACGAGCAACACTTGAGGACAGTTTTATCTATTCTTGCGAGGGAGCAGTTGTTTGCGAAGTTTAGTAAATGCGAATTTTGGCTCGAGAGGGTTTCATTTCTGGGTCATGTTATTTCTAAAGATGGGATTTCTGTGGATCCTTCAAAGATAGAAGCCATAGTGGATTGGAAGAGACCCGAGTCAGTGACCGAGATCAAAAGTTTTCTGGGTTTAGCCGGGTATTACAGAAGGTTTATAGAAGGGTTTTCGAGGATTGCTACTCCGATGACTCAGTTGACCCGGAAGGATGTACCATTTGTGTGGAGTGAAAAGTGTCAAAGTAGCTTTGATGAATTAAAGAAGAGATTAACTACGGCTCCTATTCTTGCGTTACCAAATGGAAATGACGACCTAGTAATTTACAGTGATGCTTCGAAAGAGGGTTTAGGTTGTGTTTTGATGCAGAATGGGAAAGTGATTGCGTATGCTTCGAGGAAGTTGACCCCTAGTGAACAGAATTACCCTACTGATGATATAGAGTTGGCTGCGATAGTCTTTGCGTTGCATAAGTGGAAGCATTACCTATATGGAGCGAAGTTTGAGATTTTTACCGATCACAAGAGTTTGAAATACCTCTTCTCTCAAAAGGAATTGAACAACCGACACCGCCGATGGATGGAACTTTTAAAGGATTATGATTGTACGATTTTTTATCATCCGGGGAAGGCGAATGTGGTAGCCAATGCGATTAGTAGAAAGTCTTATGTGTCTTCGATGATGGTTCGAGAGTGGAAAATGCTTGAGGATGTTCGAGATTGGTGTCCTCGTGAATCGAGACATGGGGCTATTTTTACGAATATTAGGGTATCTCCGACCCTAATTCAGAGGATAAAAGAAGCTCAAAAAGAAGATCCCGAGTTAGTGAAAGTAATGGGTAAAATGAAGGAAAAGAACTTCGAGGATTTTTCTATGAGTTCGAATGGGGTGTTGACTTTCTGTGGTCGTTTGTGCGTACCCGGTGTTGGTGGAATAAAGAGGCAAGTTTTAGATGAGGGTCACAAATCGAGATATACTATTCATCCGGGTAGTACGAAGATGTATCAGAATTTGAAACAACACTTTTGGTGGAACAACATGAAGAGGGAAATAGCCGAGTATGTTTCGAAATGTTTAACTTGTCAGTAGGTCAAAGCCGAGTATCAGAGACCCGCATGACTACTTCAGCCGTTAGAGATTCCGGAGTGGAAATGGGAGCATGTGACAATGGATTTCGTTACGGGACTACCTCGTACCCATAGGAAGTATGACAGTGTTTGGGTAATCGTTGATAGACTGACCAAGAGTGCACATTTCTTGCCTATTGACATTAAGTACTCGATGGAAAAGCTTGCGACCCTTTATATTGATGATATTGTGAGATTATATGGGGTTCCGGTTAGCATTGTGTCAGATCGAGACCCGAGGTTTACTTCTAGATTCTGGAAGGCGTTTCAGGAAGCTTTGGGTACAGATTTGCAATTCAGCACAGCTTTTCACCCTCAGACCGACGGTCAATCCGAGAGGTCCATTCGGATTTTGGAGGATATGTTGCGAGCTTGTTTGATAGACTTTTCCGATTCTTGGGATAGATATTTACCGTTAGTGGAATTCTCTTACAACAACAGTTATCAGGCTAGTATCGAGATGGCACCTTATGAGGCCTTATATGGGAGAAAATGTAGATCGCCTATCTGTTGGGATGAGGTCGGCGAAGCGAAGATCGTGGGCATTGATTTTCTTCAGGATTCAGTTGAGAAAGTTAGAGTTATCCGGGATCGATTGAAAACAGCCCAGAGTCGACAGAAGAGCTATGCAGATAACCGATGGCGAGATTTTAGTTTTCAGACCGGTGATTTTGTGTTCTTGAAAGTATCTCCGAAGGTGGGTATTCGAAGGTTCGGGAAGAAAGGTAAATTGGCTCCGAGGTTTATAGGTCCGTTTGAGATTCTGGGAAAGGTGGGACTTCTTGCGTATCGACTTGCGTTACCACCATCTTTGGACCGGTTACATAATGTTTTCCACGTTTCTATGCTTCGGAAGTATGTTCATGATCCATCTCACGTTTTACCGAGGGTACCGGAGGATATAGAGCCCGACATGACTTACGAGGAATGACCGGTTCGGATTTTAGATACCAAAGTCCAAGAGTTGAGGAACAAAAGCATTCCGTTGGTTAGAGTGAATGTCACGACCCGAAAACCCGTCTCTATTTTCTAATAATAAATATTTGATTATTTATTTATTTCTTATTTAATTGTTTAAATTATTATTTAATTAATAAATTATGTGTGCATTTTATGTGTTATAATAATTTATGTCTAGCATTTTATTTGGGCCATGTGTGCTAGTGTAGGAGTGTTGAGTCTTATTTGTTAGTGGAGAGTTTATTAGTAAAGGGTAGTAGTAGGGGAGGGGTCTAAGTGTAAGTTTTCAAAATAATTCTCCCTACTCCCTCCCTCACCTCCCTCACTCTTTCACCCTCACCCTACTCATCTCTCCCAGCAAACTCTCTCTCTTTCTCCTTGGTTTTGGGTAAGATTTCTCTCTCACTTCTCTCTTCATTCTACCTATCTTCCTTCCATTATTTCTCATTACTCATTTTATGAAACATGTTTAGATCGTCGATAGGATCGTAGAGAACCAAAAATATTTGAATTCCGTCACCTTTGAGAAAATCCGGGTAAGTTGCTTTTCCCCCATTTTTATGCTAAAGTGTTCATTTCATGTTTATATAATACTTTAGTTGATATATTTGATGTTTGATTGAGTTTGGGATTTATTTGGAATTTATTTTGGTTTTTGGTTAAAAATGGTGATTTTGATGAATGTTGGGATTTGACCTTGGTTTTGGTTGATAAATGGTGTTTTTAAGGTCCCCTTTTTGGTTAGTTGTTGTTTGGGTACTTTGGGGATCAATTTGGGAGTGTTGCTTTGTGAGAAAATTGGTTTTGGGTAAGAGATTGGAAGAACCCAGTTCATCCTTGCCGAATTCCGGCAGGTCAGGGGTTGTGGACGACCGCCCACTTTGGCTTGGGCGACCGCCCAGGTCATCAGTTTGATTGGTTTTTGAAGCTTGGTTTTGGACGACCGCCCACTATTGGGTTGGGCGACCGCCCAGGTCATCAGTTGGTCTGGTGTTCTGGTATTGGTTTTGGGCGACCGTCCATGGAGGTTTTGGGCGACCGCCCATACCAGCTGTTCTGAGTATCTTTGTTTTTGAATTGTTTTATGGTTCAAGCCCGATCTAGGCTCGAAGTATCACCCTAGTTGACTTAATTTCATGTTGTCGAACACCTTAGTGTCAGAGAATGACCCCTTTGTGATCAATTGTGTTGTGGAATTCGATGAAAAGTGGTTTGGGTTTGTTGGAACATCTTTTTGATGTATTGTTGGATTGATGCACCGTTTTGGTGATTTGTTTGGAATGGTTCCCTACTTTGGAATCATTAGTTGTTTACCGTGCTAGAATTTTATTACTTAGCCTTTACTTGAAAGTCCAGCTGGTATTTGTGTGTGTTTCGGGCGATGCGAAACATTATGATGGCACAAGCCAAGTCCATTATGATGTTGACCATTGTTTTGCCCCATTATTTCCTTCCTCCAGATTGGCCTTGGATGTGAGATGAGCTATCCCCTTTGTGAGCACTTTAGCTATTGGTTTTGGGCTTTGACTGTGTGTCACTGTCCCTTTATTATTATTGGTTCCGGTACCGGGGGTTTTCTCTTCAAGCTTTCATGCTACTATGAAGATGTTGATTGTTGAAGCTGCGCAGCGACCTTTATTTGGTTATATCAGTTGGGAAACCTTGGCTAATATCCTTTGTTACTTGTTTATTTCCGCTGCTATCTGCTAATTGATATATGCTACGTGCTAAGTGATATTTATTATTGTTATTGCTTATTGCATCATAGCATGTCATGTAGTTGCATTAGTGACTTATTGAGATTTATCTCACCCCCTTTCTTTTGTCTTTGTTTTTCCTTAACCCCCCCGGTGGAAAGGATTAGACTCGCTGATCACGAGACAGGACGTCGCGAGGGTTGAGCTTTTTGGGCAGTTGTTATTGGTGGGTTTACATTACATAAATGTGTAACCTTTTTGGGATTAGTTGTACCAAACTTGACGTCATTAGAAATTGTATATTTTATTATTTTGGGTGTAAGCTTATGGAGCTCACACTAGTTTATATTTTGTGGTACAAGTTGGATTTCAAAACTTTATGTTATCATCTTTTGGAATAAAAGGAAATTTTTACCTCCATTATTTCAGAGTTTATTGTTTAAGTCGACGCCCAGCTCGCGTACTCCGGGCCCGCGGGGTCGGGGTCGCGACAGTTATTATCACCAAAATGTTACTGAGGGACCTCTTTCATCATGTACATCTTCTAATAAGTATTCATCTCCAGTCATGTGTCTTGAACACCCACTATCGAGAATCCATTCAAAATTTCTAGCTTTTGAAGATCCAGCCATGAAACAAAGAACCTGAAATATAGACATTTAAGCAGGTCCCCTTTATTCCTTTTGGGTCCTAGGGTTAGCAACTTTTTGACAACCCACTCTTGCTTGACCTTAGGGTTTTTACGTCCTTTGGCATTGGGAGTGAATCGCAAAAGGCATTCCACGGCCTTGTGTCCAGAACAATCACAAATGGATTAATGATGAAAGCCACCAATCATATGAGTTTTCACAAACTCTTTACTTTTCTTTGGGATATCATTCTTCTTTGGGTCAGATGGACTAGCCTTAACAAAATCCTTCTTTTGAAATTTTGGAGCGCTTGATCTAGGAGGGCGCATAGGGCTAGGAGGCGCACGGCGATGAGGCGCGTGGCTCCTAAGCGCATAATGAGCACTCGGAGAAGGAGCGCGCTTTATTTCAAGAGGGATTTTGCTAGAGGATGATTCATCTGTAGATATATCTTTCCCATTAGCTTTCCCAAATTGCTTCGTTGGGTAGACATAATGGAATGCTTGTCTCTTGACTTTTTCATGTCCTTTACCCATTGAATTAGAATGTTTTTCCTTGGGAATTTCAAAAGTTTGCTGGTTTGTAAATTCACTATCTCTTTCAGCAAAGATATCACATTTAAACTTGTCACTAGTTGATGAGAATCCCAAGCCACTTTTATCACCAGTGACTTTTTGGGACTCAAATATATTCTCCATAGTGACACGAGAATTGGATCACTCATTTGTAATATTTTTAAGATCAGTAATTTAAGCAACCAATTCATCGTTTTGAACTTTAAGAAGTGAGTTATGTTCTGTTAGAAAAGTGTTTATGACAGTAAGAGGAGTCATGCTCTTTATCTGCTCCTTAAGGAGGGTGAGTTCAGATTTAAGTAGAGATTTCTCGGTCTTAAGCTGGGAAATTTCATCACATGATAGTGCTAAAGCTTCCTTCATATTATCAAATCTAGTGATTACCTTTTCAGCCTTTTTTAACATTTTTTCTTGTTCAGCAATCACTTCATCATCATTGATTTTGGAGATTGGAGAAGTTGGTTCAACTTGAGGTCTGATGTAAGCTCCTTTTCTCAACTTGTTCCTTGCACTTAGATCACATCGTGAGAATAACAATCCACCATCGCTTTGAGCCGGAGTGAGAAATCCTTGTTCAACGAGCTCGCTGATGGTTGGTCCTTTCTTCCTTTTCACTTCTTGAAAACCTGCAGATTTCTTGATAGGTTTATTCAAGACATTCATATCAGGAACATCCTTGGAGAAGTCATCATCCGAATTATAAGTTTCAAGTTCATCATCATTTGCCACCAAACAAACGTGCGCTTCTTCTCTAAGCGCCACCATTGCTATGGATTTTGACTTTCCTTCAGTTTCACTGATTCGTTGGAGTTTGAGCTCATAAACTTTGAGATTTGCATAAAGGTTCCTTAAAGTCCAAACGTCCAAAGTTCCGGCGTCTTCAAGAGCGCTGGATTTATGTAGGTATCTTGATCCAAAAGCTTGGAGAAAATTGACATTCAAATTTTTGTTTGAAAACTTCATTCCAAGTGAAATACATAGATTTATAATTTCAGAGTAGCGTTCATAAGTTTGGCTTAAGGTTTCACCGGGGAGTTGAGAGAAATTGTTGAATCTCTTTTGCACTTCATATTTCTTGTTCTCCTTACAAACAGTATCTCCTTCTATATGCTCTTCAATAGCATCCCATAGCTCATTAGCAGTAGCACAATGCATGACTTGTTGTTTCATAGCCGTGCTTAGAGTGCTTAGGAGAATATTTCTTGCTTTGCCATCATTTGCAACTCTTCTTGTTTCTTCCTCAGTCCATTCATCCCTTGGTTTCTTGATGGTGGGTTGAGCAGCATTGGTGCGCGGATTTGGATTCGCTTTCATAGGGATGTAAGGTCCATAAACCACGGTGTCATGAAGCCTTTCATCGATTGAGTTGAGATGGGTCAATATGCTGAATTTCCACACGTCAAAATGATCTTCATCAAAGACCGGAACGTGAGTGTAGTTTGCAGTTGCCATAGGTTTTGAGTTTGCCATATAGAATCGGCACCCAAGCTGTTAAGCTTGAAAAACAAAAGTGTTTTATAAAGGTGTTTGCTCTGATACCACTTGTTGGTCCCAAAGAGCAACAAGGGTATGAAAAATAGCTAGAGGGGGGGTGAATAGCTGTTTTAAAATTCTTTTCGTACCCTTGATAAATTCAATTGCAAATGCGCACTTTATCAAGTAAGCGTTATGATATGCGCCTAAGTGAGTGAGTGAAATGCACAGCGGAATTTAGTAATGTAAATAGGCGCAAAGTATGATAAAGGGGGCGCACACACACTCTAAGTATTTTGGCTCAAAGTGGGTGAAATAAGAAACTAAGGCAAATGATATAACAAACACAACACAGTTCAATCAATCAATCTACAATGTATAAACAATCAAATAGTTAGATATGATATGACTTGAAAGGAAATAGCAAGATAGTAAGTACGCGCTATTTGGAGAGGTTCGATCGGGAAAATGATCTACGTCCTCTACCAAGATGGTTAGTCTTGGATTTCTAATGGAGATCTTATATAATGAGAGAGTGTTACAAATTACAATTGTTTGAGTGAACAAATTACAACCGTTGGATCATTGGCGTAGTTTGAATCTTCTTCAAGTCTTCGAGTCTTCATTAAATCACTGAGTGAATAAATAACTATAAGGCGCGTGAGCTAAGAGAGGCGCGTTACACTTTGCGGGCGCATAAGAGGCGCAGGCGCACTGTAAGGCGCGTAGCGCGGCTCGGCGCGTGAGTGAGGCGCTTGGGCGCATGGCGCACTACTTGGCTCAAACTCGTGATTTTCTTGAATCTTGATATTTTTGCCCTATTCCAAAGCCTATTCTATTACAATGGACAACCTAAAAAATTAAGTATAAATACTTCTTACATGTGGGTCTAAAGTCCATGAAATAAAACTTAGGTGACGGATCAATCAATTCTAATCAATCCTATTACATTGAAACTGAGATATAAGTGGGCATACCCAACAGCCTTCCACAGTTACCATGGACACAATACCGATGAGTGCCCTGCTATGAAACGTATCATTCTGGGTTTGATTGGGGAAGGAAAGCTTGAACCTCCTCATGCCTCCGCCACAGCCAACAGCCCAAGTGTCAACGTGCTTGGGATCGAGAGATCTCATCCTGTGACTTCTCCAAGGATCAACGAATGGAGTGGTATCCGCCCCAAAAGAAAGGAGACCATGGTTGACGGAGTCACCAACCCCAAAGTAGGAGAGCCAGTTTCGGGAAGGTTGAGAAATTCAGCAAAGCCAAAGGTTCAATGGCACGAAAATGTCTGCAGGGCTAAATGCCCCGGGTTGGGAAATTGATGGTGTTGTGGTCACCGTAACAGAGAGCAAAATCGCAAAAACCCCTTCCACCGACCTCCCCTCAGGAAAGGTGAAAGTCCACTGTTAGAATGTGTAATAAGCCTTTAGGGAATGTCAGTTAAGATGTCTGTTAGGTCTAGTTAGAATCTTGACTCCCCGGTTAGTTTTATGTGGTGACCCTTTTGAATCCATTGTCAATTTTCTTAATGAAATTATTATTATCATTACTACATTGTCAAAAGTTTACATAAAAAATGCGTGTGAGTCTTTTACTCAAATAAAAAAATGTGTGTGTATCAATCCTTATAAAAAGAAAAAAAAATTGTGTGAGTCTTTTGCTCAAATAAAAAATGTGTGTGTCAATCCTCATTCAAAAAAAAAATGGAGATCGAGTTTTCTTAAAATAAAAGGTCAACTCTTTTCTAAAAGGCTAATCTGCTAATGATACGTTCCTCTCAAATCGTGGTTATAATTTCACCTTGAGGTTTAAAATGCTAAAGTCCTTTGTGGTCTTGTCCACCGGAAACATAGACCAAGGAGCCCACATCCGAATTGGCACCCACATGAGCAAGAAGATCAAAACAGTTGGGACACCGCCCACAAGGAGGTCCATGCTTCGAAAGCCCAAGGGTGGGTACATCAAATGGAGAACCATACCCTCGCCGAATTCCATGCATGAGGTTACGCACCTCGAAAGGAAGTCGCCAAAAGGAGATGGCCAAAGACGAACTCGGTAATTGCAATGCCAAGCCAAATGGAAGCCTCGCGACATCTTTCCCGATGACACGGAGCCTGAGTTCCCCGTGGAAGACATGGAATGTGCCGCCGACAACCCCTCCAACAGTTGAGGAAGAAAATGGACCATCGCACTTTATAGGAACCCATTCCAAAAAAAAAGAGAAAAAAGAGTGATGAGTCTTCCAGCCTCGTAGGATCTAGACTTTCATCAAAGTCCGTCCCGGACTGTGTCTTTTTATTTTTGCAAAGGTCCGCACTTGGACATGTATGTACAAAGTTATCTCAATAAAAGAGTCATTTTCACTCTCTTCTCTCTAGACTTGAGACATTATTTGCAATATACATTTACTCTTGAAATTGCCTTGCTTGTTATGATCAATTGATTGCTACGTCCCTAAACTGATGAATTGACTTCTAAGCATACTAGTCAATGACGACTCGTTAAGGACGAATGGACCTAACACGAATGAAAAATGCTAAATGCAAACAATTAATCTTGATGTGAATAAATGTTGTGATCAATTGGCATGAAGAAACCATTAATGGCAAGTCTTCCCTCATACACTTCCCCGATACACAACCCGATACACCTTTCTGAGACAAATTCCTGATGCACATCAAAGGCATCCTGAGACAGTGAAAAGGTGAGGACGTTGTTGCTCAACCACCAAGATTCAACCGTGATCGCACGTGCGCAACCAAGCAAAGGGCTTCCCGGATCGTAAAAATCAAAGCTAGAATCGATAAAGGGCTGCAGGAAAGCCAATGCCCAAGATAGCAACCTGGAGCTAATGTTTACTTCCTCCCTCAAAAAAAAAAGAGAAGAGGGAAAGGAAATGAATGTATGGAAAGAAAGGAAGGAAATGGTGAAAACAAAGTTTGCCTCCAAAGGAGTTCACACCAAAGAGGGTTCACCCCAAGAGGTCCATCTCAAGGAGTTCACCCAAAGCAAATTGAGCAACAACGTCCTCCGAGACAACAACAAAACAAAGCCAACTTCAGCAAAAGACGGCCTCATGGCCGAACTACGGCGACCTGAGCTCCTCACATTGAGGGGAACGTAGGCAACCTTTGGGTCCGGTCATAGCATGAAATGAATCCATCAAACCTCGGTCCTCCCAAAATGACCCGGTTCTCTTCCCTTGGTCCCATCAATGACCAATTTCCCAGATAATGACCAATTCTCCTGAACGCATTTTGATCTTGCCATTGATCGAATCTTAATCTCAATTGATCACAGGATTTGCACATGTTAAGTCTAATTGCTTGTTATAATCTTGACTTAATAATGAATATGGTCCATTCCAGCAATCATTTTGATTATATAAACTGAGGCCAATTTCAAATGTCTCAACGAGTCTTCTTCTCTACATCTTAGGAAAGAGCTAAACACTTGTATTCTGTCAAGCAAGGGATTCCTCCCGTTTCATGATACATTGTTCATCAACATAAAGGGACTCTCTCCCGCCTAAATAAAGGCCCTTGCATGTTTCCTCCAAAAAGATATATTGAGTCCCCGTCCCGTCGAGTCGGCTGGATCACTCATGAAAAAAAAGAGAGAAAAATAGAAAGAAAGGCCCCAAAAAAGTAACCGCAAGGTTGAAAACCCATGAAAGACGCAAAAAGTAGCCCGCTAGGTTGAAAACCCGCAAGGGCGTCCTAGGCAAAAGAAAGGGTGCGTCATAAAAAGGGATGGGTTCCTAACCTCGTTCCAAAGGTCAGAAGATGATATTGGGGCTACTCCGCCATCAACACCGACAAAGACGTGGGGCTATGCCACCATCGACGCCAATAAGGACATGGGGCTACCCCAACATTGATGACTACAAGGACATGGGGCTACCCCAACATCGACGACAAAAGGGTTCTCTACTCCCGATCGCTCCTAAGAAATAGACAAAGCTCCAAAGAACTTTATGCATAACAAACCTCATGGTTAAGTTAAAATCAAAGTTTGACTGACATGCTTCTAAAAGATTCACCTTGAGGAATGAGCACTTTGGAAATTTTCCCTTTTGGCATCATGCTTTTGATAAAAGATGTGTTTTTCCCCTTTCAAGTCGCGTCGGGCACTTGAAGATGTGTTTTGTGAAAAAATTGTGTTTTTTCCCTTTCAAATCGCGTTGGGCATTTGAGGGTGTATTTTGAATGTTGTGTCGTCCCCCTTTCAAGTCGCGTCGGGCACTTGAGGGTGTGTTTTGTGAAAAAATTGTGTTTTTTCCCTTTCAAATCGCGTTCGGCATTCGAGGGTGTATTTTGAATATTACGTTGTCCCCCTTTCAAATCGCGTCGGACATTTAAGGGTGTGTTATGTTTTGGTCCGTCCCCTTTCAAATCGCGTTGGGCATTTGAGGGTGTATCTTGAATTTTGTGTTGTCCCCTTTCAAATTGCATGGGCATTTGAGGGTGTGTAAAAAGAATGATTTTCCAAAACCTTGGACTTTTGCATCCAACAATGTACCTTAAGGGTCGCCCCTAGGCTTTTCCCAGTATCAAGAAAATGTGTCACCCGTGCCATAGAGTAGTGTTGACCAAATATAAGCCTCGACATGAAGTGGTCACTTTTAGGCTAGTCCTTATCCCAGTTTCTCCGTCAACCTCCCGTGAGTTAAAGTTGACCGAAGCGTTTAGGATGACCAAGTAAGAGTCAAACCATTTGGTTGCGCGGGAAGTCCGGCATAACGTGAACCCATTTGATTTGTAAGGAGTTGTCGACAGTCCTTTGTTAGTCTAGATCAGGAGTTTGAAAATTGTGAAAGTCCTGGTCGTGCGCCCAGGATGAAATGTATAAATTGTGAAAGTCCTGGTCGTGCGCCTAGGATGAAATGTGGAAATTAGGAGTTTGAAAATTGTGAAAGTCCTGGTCGTGCGCCCAAGCCCACGATGAAATGTGGAAATTGTGAAAGTCCTGGTCGTACGCCCAGGATGTTCCATATGCCTCGGCAATTGGGTCCATCATGTATGCCATGATATGTACTAGGCCGGATGTATCTTATGCTTTGAGAATGACGAGTAGATATCAATTCGACCCCGGTGAAAGTCACTGGATGGCTGTTAAAGAGATTCTTAAGTACTTGAGAAGGACAAAAGATTCGTTTTTAGTCTATAGAGGAATGGAAGATGATCTCGTTGTAAGTGCTTACACGGATGCAAGCTTCCAAACTGACAAAGATGATAGTCGATCACAATCGGTTTTTATGTTTATGTTAAATGGTGGAGCTGTAAGCTGGAAGAGTTCCAAGCAAAGTACAACCGTTGATTCTACAACGGAAGCTGAGTATATTGCTGCATTGGATGCTGCAAAGGAAGCTGTTTGGATTAAGAAGTTCATTACTGAACTTGAAGTGGTTCCTAGCATTGCTAATCCAATAGACCTTTATTGCGATAATAATGGTGCTATTCCTCAAGCAAAGGAACCAAGAGCACATAAAAAATCGAAACACATACTTAGGCGTTTTCATATCATTCGAGAAATCGTTGATAGGGGAGACGTGAATATATGCAGAGTACCTACTGATGACAATGTTGCGGACCCGCTAACAAAGGGACTTCCACAAGCTAAACATGATGGTCATGTTAGGTCCATGGATATTAGATACATGGGAGATTGGGCCTAGGGCAAGTGGGAGATTGTTTGTAGTGGTGCCCTAGGCACGTTTAATAAATGTTGTAATTGTTATCATTTATTTCATATTAATAAAGAGATGTTTTGATTATTATTGTTGTTCATGTTTACTTATAATAATCTCCGTCCCTAGCACTTGTTAAGCACTAGTATAAAGGCTAAATGATCATGGGATGATCATGTTAGATTTATGGGTACTTGTTTGGAACAAGGTACTGGACATGACCCGCTGTATGATATTTATGTCATGGTATATGTCGTACATATATCTCATATTAGTTATATCATTTGAATCCTTAGACATGAAGTTATTATAGTCTTCCACTTGATGAACATTATGTTTGACATATTCAAACGCTACCTTTAACCGGGTAGTTATAAAGGATATGATTGGCATAATCGAATTCACGTAGGGAAGAATAATAAGCTAAATGTATTTGTCCCTCCCCGGAGAGATGTCAAGCTTAGGCCTCTCGTAGGAATAATGTTGATGAAAATGTTCGGCCGAACTCAAATGAATTGATTAGATCAATGTCGTTTGGATTATCAACATATTCGGAATCGAGAAAGTATTGAACAAAGACAAGTTGACTTGTTGACCATGACTTGTGTTCAATGATATCGTGGACAAAAGGATTGTGACATATTCTAAATGGAATGCGAACTTGTATCTAGTTATACTATTTAGGTAGGTATGACGGTTTGCTAGAACCTAATCATATCTTATATTGGAATATTGGGACGAAGGACCATTGCCAACTTAGTATAATCCTAGAGGGTCACACACAATAGAACGAATCATAAAAAAGGACTATATTGGAATATTGGGACGAAGGACCAATGAGGGATTTTGGAAATTAAGGGAGGCTGGAGAAAGTGTGCGACCGCACAGAATATCTTGGGCGCCCGCACATTTTGGCTCAAATGTACCATAATTGTTCCAGGTTTAGTGTGCGACCGCACAGTTAGTTTTGGGCGGCCGCACAGTTTGTCGGGATTGGTTTCCTGATTCAATTTGGAAACAGATTTTGGACAGGTCTTGGACTTTCCTAATTACGATTTCTTGCGGGTTTAGACACAAGTTACCTATTTGGAATAGGTCAAACTTGTATATAAACAACCCTAATTTGGCCAGAATCAATACATATTTTTGTGCAAGCCTCCAAAGAGTTTGAGATAGAATTATTTTGTTCTAAGAGATCCTAGATTGAAGAACAAAATTATACACAAATAATATTCCATATAGTTCATATCAATTGTGAAAACGTGTTTCACAATTTTGGTCTAGCAACCAAGATCAAGAAGCTCCTTGATATTCGTTCCTGGTGTGGATACCGCTAGAGGGTGAAGCTTATCTTCTTTAAAGTTCGTGTTCTTACTTCATGATCAAGCTTCAAGTCTCCACCAAGATCAAAGGCAAGAAATCAAATTCATCAAGGGTTAGTTTTCTAGTATTCATATTGCAAGTATTTGATTTAATCATATGAATGGATCTATGGGCTTTGGGTTTCATTAAAATTTTAAATGCTATTTTCCGCTGCGCATGTTACTCTGAAACCCAACAGCCTCCTTCTCCCCATCTTCTTCTTCATCTCAAACTCTTTCATTATTGTTCATATTATTGCTCATTCTTGTGTTATTTCTTATTATTCTTGCAAGCCTTGTCCATTCAAGCACTTTACATTCCATTGAAAGTCTTGTCCATTTCAAGCACTATATATATGTTATATTATACAAGTCTTGTCCTTTCAAGCTATATATTATGATTATATATGTATATTGGAACCAAATCATGAGGTGATTCAAGGTTCCCTTCATGCCTAGTGTGTGATTATGGGATAAAACCTAAGGATGATCATGATTTGTTAAATTTCATATTGATTTTGTTCTTGTTTGGCCATGAGAGTCATGATTGGGTGATAAAGTTTTAATCTTTATCATCCCAACCATGACCTAGCCACAAATCACCAAGCATGGGTGTTAGTACCCGACCTGAAAATGAGTTTATTAGGACTTTCCCAAAAATACAAGGACTTTATAGGAATTAGAAACCTTACAAAGACTTGTCCCGGATTCCCAAAATATCTCATTTAGGACAAAATCTATCAAATTAGGTAATAAATGGTTTCCTTAAAACCATGCAGAAACCCTAGCTTGAAAATCAAGTCAGCCAGCAGAATTGGCCACGCGGCCAACCTTGCTCCGCGTTGATCTTGGCCACGCGGCCACTATTGTCACCGGCTTCAACCATGGCCAGGCGGCCAACCTTGCTCCGGATGATCTGGACCATCAGATCTTCCCCTCAGTTTACTATATAAACCAATCCCATGCTATTGGTTTAAGGATCCGAATTTGAGAGTTCTTAAACACTATTTTGCTCTCTAATTAGCATTCAAACCTCCAAGAAGATCAAGGTTTATTTCTTGCCAACATAGGTAAGTTTTCTAACTTATTTCTTCACGTTCTTGCATTATTCCTAATGTAGATCTTTAATATTCATGTTCTTGCATGTTTATTCATAGTTTCTTCATATGCTTCGCATGTTCATTCATATGTTCATATATGTTCTTCGCATATTCATCATATTCTAGATTAAAACCTTATTTATGCCATATTTAGGGTGGCGATCTTCATAATTACATGTTATTTCATAGCCGATGATGATCTAGGGTTCATCAACCCGAGGATGATCTAGGAACTACTTCTAAACCCTAAACTTTAGGTAATTCCCCCTCATTATGCATGATCCCGATTCTTCTGCCTATTCTAATTCTCTGCGAACTACGCTGACCTGAGCTTCTCACATTGAGAGGAACGTCGGCAATCTTCGGATCCGGTATCAAACACTAACACACTACTAACAAATTCATCATGATAGAAAGACCGATCATTCGGGCAATAGGAGTGATAACGTCCAATATTCTTCTCTTGTTGTAATTTGACCCCCGAACCCATTAAACATGCTTTTTCTCAATGTTTTGGCTATAATTAAAACGGCGTGGCGACTCTCATATTTTAATGTTACTATGAATATTCCCAATTTCAAATACACGTATTCACAGTGGCGACTCTGCTGGGGACTGCTTTGAAACTTTTTCAAACTTAGTGGGTCTAACTTTCGTTCACATCATGATGTTTGCCATGTTCTCACATGCACCTTACACTTTGCCATCTTCTCACATGCACCTTACACCTGCCATGTTTACACATGCATACACCTGCCATGTTTACACATGCACACACCTGCCATGTTTATGCATGCACACACCTGCCATGTTTACACATGCACACTTGCCATGTTTTCACGTGCCCCCTACAGTTAAGCCATGTTTAGACATGCACCCGCGCACTCCGCCATGTTAATACTTGTACCTTGTACCTTGTACCATGTACCCTTGTTATCTTCGCTTTAGTATTAGGGTCAAACAAAACTATGCTATGCTCCCTTGTACATGATCCTCTCCCTTTTCTCTCTCTCTTGCATTGCATTGCATCATTCAAGCATTAAAAAAAACACCTCTCTTTTCTCCCTAAAAAGAATTAGTTTCTGGCCACACACTACCACTAGTCCGTGTCAGCACTGCACAGGTCCCCATTACCCGGAGTATTCGATGTGCAGGAATTTGTGCGCTACTGTCGTACTCCTTTCGAGTGACTCGTCTACTCCACTCACCGTGTACGTTCCACGAGCGGTGGGAACCTTTATCCTACCCGTGTCAACCCACACGTAGAGATTAGGACACTCCTTGGACCAACCATTTAGGATGTAAATAAATGCAAAACTTTTCGCAAAATAAAATGTGCATTGCATCTAGGCGACCTCTAAGGTCCATCGCTCACACCTTGGGCCGTCTATCGAAATTCCTCATCTTGGCCTATCTAGGTTACCTACCCATCATTGCGATCCATTTGGGTCTACCCTTCATCTCGACCCGCTTTGGCCAAAATCCCACCATCCTTTGGCCTCTTAGGACAATCTTATCTACCTTTGACCTCCTAGATCAACCTTTGACCACCTAGGTCAATCTTCCCAACCTTTGACCTCCTAGGTAAACCTTATCTACCTTTGACCCCCTAGGTCAACCTTACCAACCTTTGACCCCTTAGGTCAACCTTACCAACCTTCGACCTCTTAGGCCAACCTTTGACCCCCCTAGGTCAACCTTTGACCTCCTAGGTCAACCTTTGACCTCTTAGGTCAACCTTTGGCCCCTTAGGTCATCCTCATCCACTTTTGGCCTCTTAGGTTAACCTTTGACCCCTAGGTCAAACTTTGATCCCTTAGGTCAACCTTTGACCCCCTAGGTCAAACTTTGATCCCTTAGGTCAACCTTATCCGCTTTTGACCTCTTAGGTCAATCTTTCATTCCATAGGTGAACCCAATTACCTTTGACCTTAACCCGCTTAGGTCGAACCGTCATCTTGACCCACCTAGGTCATTATTTGACCTACCGTCGTCCAAACCAACCCATCTTGACCCGTTTGGGTCCGCACACCATCCTCGAGCCATCTAGGTCAACTTGTCTGTCTTAGGATTAAAACTACCCCTTCACCTTTAACCCGTCGAGGTCAACCCTTGACCCGCTTAGGTCGATTTACCTATCTTGGATCCATCTAGGTCAATCTCCAACCTCCCTTGGTCAACCAACCCGAATAGGTTAGCCTACTCGCTTTTGACCCGCCTAGGTCAAACCATGTCTATCCCGCTTAGACCATTCCATAGGCAACCCGCTACAACCCGCTATCTTGATCCATTCAACATATAGGTCAATCCAACCCTTTCCCAATTAGGTCGACCTATCCTTTACCCATCTAGGTCAACCCACCATCATCGATGCGATCTTCCTTGACCCACCTCTCGGCTTATTTAGATCAAACCTTAAGTCAAACCTTGCCCGACTCCTATAGGTCTTCCTCACCCATGCTTGACTAAGGACCAAGTCATCTCCCTCCTCTTGACCCCTATGGTCATCTCTCACCTCTTTTTAAAAGTCTAACTTGACTCGAACTACGGCGACCTGAGCCTCTTATTGTGTGGGACCTCTCCCTCATGGTAAGGGGAACGTAGGCAACTTCGGCCCGGTCAAACTTTCAAATTCTTGTCAAAAATGCATTTCAAAGTGTGGAGACCGACTCTTTTCCAAAAGTGATTTTATAATGATGCCTTGTCATTAATTATAAATCTAAGCTCAATTCAAAGACATAATTCCCCCACAACTATTGTAGATCCTGCATCATGTCTGTTGAAAGGAACATCGAAGTTGCAAATGAAGCTATTACCCAAGGTCTCGAGACAACTCTCCACACCAATGCTGATCTCAATGAGCAAGCGCTCCATTTCGAGACCATCCTCAACGAGCAAGCAACCCTCTTCCAGACCGCTCTCGACGAACAAGAAGCCTACTTTGAGACTGTCCTCCTCAAGCAAGTCGACCGCTTTCAAAAAGAGATGTGCAAGGCTCTAAAGGACACCGAGAAGCGCCTTCACTCTGATATTTATTGCATTTATGATTACCTCGGCCGAGTTCTCCCTCTTGCTCAATTTCAACACCCATACGCTCCTCAAATGTATGGGCCATCACAGATTTCCCCCGTTGGGATGCCTCCTAAGACTACTCATCAACGACAGGTACCGGTACCTAAACCACCCTCAAAGACAGTTCGGAAGGACGAACGCGAGTACAATGACTTGGGTATGCCGTTAGCCAAACTCTTCAAAAGTCTAGTTCAAGCCGGCAAGTTGTCTCCTTTGTTCAACTATGAATCAAGTAGGGTGAAGCAAGGATTGGATCCCTCCAAACACTGCCAATACCACCAGTACATTGGGCATGACACCGAAGATTGCCTCCAATTGAGGAGAAAGATTCAAAGCCTCATTGACAGCGGATCCATCACCCGCCAACGGAATACATGGGCATGGGCAAAAGAGGAAATTGGGGCTACCTCCTTTAAATAAAAGAAAAGAAAAGGGTCATTCAGTCTTCGTAGGTTCTAGAGTGTCCTTAGTCAAAAGTCCACCTTGGACGATTTTTGTTTCTTTAAGTAAAAGTCCACCCCGGACTAGTCAGTTTAAATCTTTTAGTTCCAATAAAAGGGTCTTTATTTCTTTTCTTTTCTCTCTAGACTTGAGACATAAGCTTGCATATATCAATTTCATGAAAATTGTCTTATTCACCATTTTCACTTGATTGCTATATCTTTATATGATGAATTAATCTTAATCTTACTCATTAATGACGACTCATTAAAAGGTAAATGGACCCACAAACCATTCACATAACTAAGTAAACGATTAATCTTAAATGCTTCGATCAATTGGGATGAACGAATCACTTTCTCTTCTCTCTACATTCTACCCCTATACACCTTCTCCCATACACTATCCTCATACGCCTCTCATCCCACCATTAGACCCCTTTTCCATACGGTCATGACAAAGAAATGGACTGTGGTTGCTCATCATCAAATAGACATCCATGCTGCCACAATTTAAGGGGTTGTTTGTTCCCTTCATAAGTACTACATGCCGATACACCGGGGCTGTCCGTATCCCATCGCAAATATAAAAGGGAATGTACGAGGTCATTCATGCCATTAATAGGTGCCACGTGATAATCCGATGGAGCTCTACCGGTATAAATCAAGGGGCTAGGACGCCCGCCGCCAGCAAAAGGCCGCTTGAACTATAAAGAAGCTACCTCGCAATCGAGAGAGGCGAAAGTAAACTAGGGGCTCGTCTTGCCCAATGTTTCATGTACAAATATATAAAAAAATATGGCTCGCTAGGTTGAAACCCAAAAGGGCGACCTAGGCAAAAGTTAGAGCATTGCACAAAAAGAAGCCCGCTAGGTTGAAAACCCGAAAGGGCGGCCTAGGCAAAAAAAAGGGTGTGCACAAAGAGATAAAATAAAAAAGAAAAAGAAAAATAGAAGGGGCTATCACCATGGAAAAGTAAAAGTCCCATTTTCTTTTCACCTCAAATGTTCTATTTTCCTTTCTTTCCTTACAAATTAGATAAACGGCAGTAACCCATGACAACTACGATGGAGCAATCCACTGCAACAACTACAAAGGAGTAATCCACCGCAATGAGCTACAAAGAACAACTCACCTCAAACGAACCTCACACCCCTAAACTCAAAACCCAACTTCATCGTCAACCGGGCAACCACTCAAAGCCAAGCATAACCTACCTTGGGCCAACTTTCTTTCTTTTCTTTCCTCCCACACATACCCACTGAAACCCAACTCCATCATCAGCCAGGATATCCCCGAACTACGCGGACCTGAGCTCCTCACCTTTAGGAGAACGTAGGCAACCTTAGGGTCCGGTCCAAAATATACACAACCCGCCTCGTAGCCAATTTTCTTTCTCTTCTCTCTTGCCCCATATTTCTACTCCTGAATTCTTCACTCACAACTGATCAAAACATTTATTATTTCGAGACTACTTGTCTAAAACATAATCATAAGATGCATGACTAATCAACGAGGTCCATTCTCGAGCAATCAAATGAGAATCTTGAATAAAACAATTTTCAAATGTCTCGACAAGTCTTCCGTTCTACAATCTAGGAAAGAGCTAAACACTTACTTTCTGTCAAGCAGGGGCTTCCTCCCTTTTGTACATATATACACTCAGTTGCCTAAAGAGTCAAAATGTGAGTACTATTTCTCTCTCTCTTACTCTCCCCAAAATGCCCCCGCATGTTTTCAAACAATTCTTTTTTCCTTTTTTGAGTCGACTGAATGATTTCAAAAAAAAATAAAAAATGATGACGCAAAAGAGATGCCCGCTAGATTGAAAACCCGCAAGGGCGGTCTAGGCAGAAAAAAGGGTGCGTCTCAAAGGAGGTAGGATACCCCACTCTACGCCCTTATCGAACTGGGGCTTCCCCAACAGAATGGGTCGACTATAGGGTTTTCTCAGAGAATATTGAGGCTTCGATAAGCACATACTTAGAAGAAGGGAATCCCTCATCATCAAGCTCGACGTAGAATTTCTCAAAGGAGGAAGGGTACCCGCTCACCAAATTAGAGAATCCCCGATGGAATGGGTCGACTATGTGGTTTCCCAGAGAATACCGGAGCTTCAACAAGGAAGGGCATCCTTCACCGCCGAGCTCGGCACATGACGAACTCTTTGAATTGGTTAGAATCGTAATTAATTATAAAGCATCTTTATAAAGTCATAACACTTTCAAAAGTTTTCTCTTCCACGACACTTTGTTTATAAACCCGCACTCTCGGTCTCCACAAAATTTGTATAAACCTCCTCGGTCCACTCTGAGACCCATCTTTGTGATTCTTGAACCGACTCGGTCTTTCACCCTATTTCCTACACAATAGGATACCCTTACCTCCCAATCTGACTTGATTCAAAACCTTAGGTCCCGCACCTACCCGATCAGTCTTACATAGGTTACACCATAACCCATTAGCTCGACCCTCCATAAGTTAGTAGCGGGACTCCTAAAGCCTCAAACCAGTCTTACCCAAAACCTCAAGCCTTAAGCCAGTCTACCGAATCCAAATCCTTAGAATGACCCATTAGGTCCCGAACCTACTGGTCTCGAGTCTACCTGATCTCTTAGATCCCAAACCTACCAATATATATTCATCCTTACCTTGTCCAGACTATGTCTCCCCTATCCTCTTAGGTCCAACCTCTTAGGTCTACCCAGTCTAACCTATTGAACGATCCCTTAGATCCCAAGTCCATGCAAGGCCGCCAAACACCTACCTTATAGGTCTCTAGCATATCCGATTCACACCTTAGGTCTCAACTCCTAAACCCTTTAGATCACAAAACTGTCTACCCTCTAGGTCTATAACCTTAGATGTCGACCCTTAGAACTCTTTAGTTCCCAAGCCTGCTTGGTCCAACCAAAACAATGCCATCTACGCATACTGTCATACCCAAACCATGGTCCTGCCACTCTTAAACCTAGTGTCACTCCTTAGCTTCAAAAGACTTCCTAGTCTGACCTTCAACCCCTTAGGTCTCTAACCTACTTAATCCGAGCCGAGTCCAAACCTCGCCACCTATAAGGTCCACCCTTGAACTCCATGGATCTCAAACCTTTCTTCCCCACGAGTCCAAACCTCAAACGTGCTCGAACGCATAGGACCTCCCGTATACCGTGATATGCCATAAAGATATCAAAACCCGTCCAGTCAAAAATCGTACGCTTAACACCTTTGGTCCCATACCAAACCCACCTTCGCAATCGCCGAACGAGCTTGGTCACGCGCAATGACCTCTAAGACAAACTTAGGTCCTGAGCATACCCAATCCAACTTAGGCACCTATTGTACTCGAGCAAAGTCTTGGACACTCAATCCCTTTACCTAAAGCGCCAACATGGTCACATGTCCAGACCCATTTCTCGCACATGGCTCACACCTAGCACACCTTAGAGCCTAAACCCGACATGCGTATTAGGTACTAGGATCATCCAATCCCAATCCATTGTTCCTTGGTCGACCTCAAGCCTGCTTGGCCCTAACCCATAACGCGGTTTCTCTAGGACAAAAGACTTACCCGCTTGAAAGCCTTATGTCCCAACATCTCACGCCTACCATTCCATTAGGCCCCGGTCTCCTTAACACATATCTGAGGCTTACCCTAGCTAAACCCTAGCATTCTAGCCTAGGTCTAACCTATCGATCCTATCCAACCATGAGGTATCAAGCTCACCTGCCCCAAACCGCAACACTCTTAGACCTCAAACTTGCTCGGTCTAAACCAAGACAAACCTTCAAATGCTTTCGGTCTCCAAACCCTAGCCTTAAGCCTAAGTAGTCACATTCTCTCCAAACCCTAGCCTCAAGCCTAGGTAGTCACTTTCTATTCAAAGCCTAGCCTTAAACCTAGGTAATCGCATTCCCTCTAAACCCTAGTCCCAAACCTAGGTAATCGCCTTCTCTCTAAACCCTAGCCTCGAGCCTAGGTAGTCACCTTCTATCCGAAGCCTAGCCTTAAACCTAGATAATCACATTCTCTCAACCCTAGCCTCAAGCCTAGGTGGCCACATCCTCTACAAACCCTAGCCTCTAGCCTAGGAAGTCACATGCGCTCCGAACCCTAGCCACAAGCCTAGGTAGTCACCTTCTATCCGAAGCCTAGCCTTAAGCCTAGGTAGTCACATTCCCTCTAAACTCTAGCCTAAAGCCTACGAAGTTACACCCTTCTTAAACCCTAGCCTCAAACCTAGGAATCTGCATTCTCTCCAAACCCTAGCCTCTAGCCTAGGAAGTCACATGCGCTCCGAACCCTAGCCTCAAGCCTAGGTAATCACATCTCCCTAAACCCTAGCCTCGAGCCTAGGTAGTCACATTCCCTCTAAACTCTAGCCTAAAGCCTAGGAAGTTACACCCTTCTTAAACCCTAGCCTCAAACCTAGGAATCTGCATTCTCTCCAAACCCTAGTATCAAGCCTAGGAAGCACCATCCTCTTTAACCCTAGCCCAAGTTCTAGGGAATTTCCAAAGCCCCGCATGCAACATCATTTCCAAATTCCCGAAACCCTAGTCTCGAAACCTAGGAAATTTACAATCTTAATCCCCGGTCTTATTGAACCCTAACCCAAAACCCAGGATACAATGCCCTGTCCAAAACTTAATCAACCCTAGCCTCAAGCCTAGGTAGTCGCATTCGCTCTAAACCCGAGCCTCGAGCCTAGGTACTCGCATTCGCTCCAAACCCAAGCCTCGAGCCTAGGTACTCGCATTCGCTCCAAACCCTAGCCTCTAACCTAGGTAGTCGCACTCTTTCTAAAACCCTAGCCTCAAGCCTAGGTAGAAATTATCCTCTTTAAACTCTATCATCAAGCCTAGGATTCAACATTCCCTTCAAACCCTAGTCCTAGACCTAGGAAATTCCTTCACCTTAGTCTCAAAATATAGGAAGTTTACAGTCCTTAGCCTTAAAACCTAGCCCAAAGCCTAGGTTACCACGAACATTTCCAAGCCATAGTCACCAATCCTGGAAAATGGTGAACCCTAACATAAAGCTTAGTGGACCTTCCACAAAAGCAATCCCTCTTCCCAACGGTCCATGGTCTTAAGCCTAAGAAGTCACAACCTTTCCAAATCCCAGCCTTATGTCTAAAAGCCAACGCCTTTGCAACCTCTGAGCCTACCACAACTCCAAGCCCTAGCCTCCTAGACCTAGGAAATTCCTAAACTCTAGTCCCAAACCTAGGAGAGTCATGGTCCTTAAACACCAGTTTCCAAACCCTTGTTTGAAAACCTAACATCTAGGAAGTTCCAAAACCTCAACCTTTCCAAGCCCTAGCACTAAGCCTAGGATAGAATACTCTCCTCATGCTTAAATAAACTCCTATCCCTAGCCTGTAAGCCTAGGAAACCCACAATATCTCCAAGACATAATCTAAAGCCCAAGAAGCCGTGACATCTTTGGCATCCCTATCTCAAGATTAGGAGACCACCATCTTCCTTATTCCCTTTCCTTAAAAGAGCCTTAGGTCCTACCTCTAGGCAACCAAGAAAAATGTCCCTTACCTTGGTCTCAATGGCTCGTAGCCTCATCCCCTCCTAAATTAGGATAAGCGGAACCCAGATCATGTTTCCCATATTAGCAACTCCCCGAGAGTCCATCTCTTTCGCGTCTCCCTAAAGGTCATTTGCCCTTGTGACTCACCAAAGAGTCCCTTGTGACTCCCCGAGAGTCTATCACCTTTGTGACTCCCCGAGAGTCCGTCACCCTTGTGACTCCCCGAGAGTCTATCACCTTTGTGACTCCCCGAGAGTTCATCCCGTTTGCGACTTCATAACAATCCATCATCTTTGCCTCCACATGCAAAATTTCAGTTTTACCCCTAGTACATTCCCCTTTGATTCATTTTAGGTGCCCTTAGTGCTATTTTGACTGATATTCGATACCTTTGGGAACAGAAAGCCCCTTAAAATTTCCATTCTTCACCAAATATTTGCTTAGGATTCGTATGGTTGTAGAGACTTCGGCGCCTCTATGACATATGCATCCTAGATCGATCGCGATTGGCAGAAGCCTCGGCGTTTCTGTTTGCGAGAGATCCAGCATCTATTATTTTAGCATTTCCTAATATTTGCTTAGGATTCGTATGGTTGTAGAGACTTCGGCGCCTCTATGACATACGCATCCTAGATCGATCGCGATTGGCAGAAGCCTCGGCGTTTCTGTTTGCGAGAGATCCAGCATTTATTATTTTAGCACTTCCTAATATTTGCTTAGGATTCGTATGGTTGTAGAGACTTCGGCGCCTCTATGACATACGCATCCTAGATCGATCGCGATTGGCAGAAGCCTCGGTGTTTCTGTTTGCGAGAGATCCAGCATCTATTATTTTAGCACTTCCTAATATTTGCTTAGGATTCGTATGGTTGTAGAGACTTTGGCGCCTCTATGACATACGCATCCTAGATCGATCGTGATTAGTAGAAGCCTCGGCGTTTCTGTTTGCGAGAGATCCAGCATCTATTATTTTAGCATTTCCTAATATTTGCTTAGGATTCGTATGGTTGTAGAGACTTTGGCGCCTCTATGACATACGCATCCTAGATCGATCGTGATTGGTAGAAGCCTCGGCGTTTCTGTTTGCGAGAGATCCAGCATCTATTATTTTAGCATTTCCTAATATTTGCTTAGGATTCGTATAGTTGTAGAGACTTTGGCGCCTCTATGACATACGCATCCTAGATCGATCGTGATTGGCAGAAGCCTCGGCGTTTCTGTTCGCGAGAGATCCAGCATCTATCATTTTAGCATTTCCTAATATTTGCTTAGGATTCGTATAGTTGTAGAGACTTTGGCGCCTCTATGACATACGTATCCTAGATCGATCGTGATTGGCAGAAGCCTCGGCGTTTCTGTTTGCGAGAGATCCAGCATCTATTATTTTAGCATTTCCTAATATTTGCTTAGGATTCGTATGATTGTAGAGACTTCGGTGCCTCTATGACATACGCATCCTAGATCGATCGCGATTGGCAGAAGCCTCGGCGTTTCTGTTTGCGAGAGGTCCAGCATCTATTATTAGGGTTCGTATGATTGTAGAGACTTCGGCGCCTCTATGACATACGTATCCTTGATCATTCGTGATTGGCAGAAGCCTCGGCGTTTCTGTTTGCGGGAGATCCAGCATCTATTATTTTAGCATTTTCCTAATATTTGCTTAGGATTCGTATGGTTGTAGAGACTTTGGCGCCTCTATGACATACGCATCCTAGATCGATCGTGATTGGCAGAAGCCTCGGCGTTTCTATTTGCGAGAGATCCAGCATCTATCATTTTAGCATTTCCTATATTGAACTTAGATTCGTATGGTTTAGAAATCCAAGTTTAAATCAACGAAGATCTACATCTCCACAGCTTATACAACCAATTCTTAATGACGTTAATAAATGGTAAAACTATCCCCAAAATGTTATACATTTAAATAATGTAAACCGATCCATAACAACCTGCCCCAAAATCTCAATCCTCTCGACGTCCTCCTCGATCCGCGAATCCTAATCCTTTTCCTCCTGGGTGGGGGGGTTAAGGAAAAACAAAGATGGAAATAAACGGGGTGAGATAAAATCTCAGTAAGTTACTAATGCAACTACATGACATGCTAATATGCAATGACCAATAGCAATTAACATAAGACAGATAGCAGCGGAATAATAAGTGACATGCTGACGAACGGTAACATCCAATAATCAATCATATAAATAAACATATAACAACAAATGAGAGGCTCCCTATCGCCAACCGTCCCATACCGGTTGGAAATAACGACCAGCTCATCATGCAACACATAAAGCTGAAATAAACACTCATAAGTGGATACATAGCCAAGGTTTCACCCAACTGAAGAACCAAATAAAGGTCGCTGCGCAGCTTCAATAAACAAAAATTCATCATCTTCATACTAGCATGAAAGCTGAAGAGAAACCCTCGGTCAGAAACGACCAATCAATCCATCGATCGAACAAACCATCTTCATAGTAGCATAAAAGCTGAAGAGAAACCCGGTACCGGAACCAATAACCAAATGAAGTGTCACAAGGGACGGGAGACATGCCACAAAGTCATGCTCCAAGTAAAGCTAAAATGCACACAAAGGAGCTAGCTCTTCTCACATCCAAGGCCAATCTGGAGGAGGGTAATAATGGGGCAAAACAATGGTCAACATCACAATGGACTTGGCTGTGCCATCATAATGTTTCGCATCGCCCAAACACACACAAAATACCAGCTGGACTTTCAAGTAAAGGCTAAGTAATAAAATACTAGCACAATAAACAACCATTGATTCCAAAGTAGGGAATCATACCAATTAATCACCAAAAAGGTAAACCAATCCAAACAATCACCATAAAGAGACAATGATTACTCATGAAGAGTTTAACAACAACGATAGCAAGGAATTTCTCATAACCGAGTTCAAATAACAATAACTGTATTATTCAAAGGGGGTCCAACAATATTGATCATTAGACAAGATGACACTAAAACAAGGATCCATATCAAACGCATCCTAAAACGATACACGCGAGTTACTCGTACAGAGTACTACCCAAACGGTCGCTCTCAAATAACACAACTATTATCACTAACGTGACCCTAAACGTCCACTCATTGCGAAAGTGTTCCAAGATTCTCAAACAATAATTAATCATATCCCAAGTCACACTTAATCACAAAGGAACCAAATTCATCATTAGAGTATTCCATAGTGGTCATTAAGTCTAAGAGGATAATACCCGAAACTAGGGTTAAAGCTATGATTTAATCCAAGGACAAGGAAAGAATAAGTGTCAGGAAATAAGGGCGGGCAGGCGCCCAGGTCAGGGCGGGCGGTCGCCTGGAGCGGGCGGGCGCGGAAGAGGGCAAGCGGGCGCTTAAATGGCCAGGAGGTTTGGCTGCCGAAAAAGGGAATGTGGGCGGGCGCCTGGCAAGGCTCGGGCGGGCGCCCGGTCTGGGTGGTGGTCGGGATCAGCAGCTGGGTTCCTTAAGAATTCTTACCATTTTCACATTTTCCCCAAATCAATCACAACCAACTTTCCACTAAGCATAAACATGAACCAAAACAACTTGTAAACTAGAAAGGGGACCTAAATAACATCATTTATCAACCCAAAACCAAGATTTAATTCCAACATTCATAATAATCACCATATTTACCCAAAACCCAAATAAATTCTAAATAAATTTCAAACTCAACCAAGAAGCCATGGATATCAACAAGGACATCAATAGAGTTAAAGATGAGCATTTTTAACATAAATGGGGGAAAAGTAGCTTACTTGAATTTTCTCAAAGGTGACGGAACTCGAAATTTCTTGGCTTCCTACGATCCTATCGACGATCTAAACAAGTTTCATGTTTTAAGAAATGATAAATAATGAGAGGAAGATGAAGAAAATGAAGAGAGAAGGAAGAGAAGGAAAAGCTTACCACAAACATGGAGAGAGAGAGAGACTTGCTGGGAATGATGAGGGAGAAGGGGAAGAGTGAGGGAGAAGAGAGGGAGTAGGGGGAATTATTTCCAAAAAACTTACACTCAGGCCCCTCCTCTACACTACACACAATTACTTACACTCCCTACTAACAAATAAGACCCAACAATACTACACTAACCCAAATGACCCAAATAAAATGCTAGTCATGAATTATTATAACTCATAAAATGCACACATAAATTATTAATTAAATAATAATTTAAATAAATAATTAACCAAATAAATAAATAATTATTATTTATTACTAATAAAATAGAGCCTAGTTTTCGGGTCGTGACATCCTAGATCGATCGTGATTGGCAGAAGCCTCGGCGTTTCTATTTGCGAGAGATCCAGCATCTATTATTTTAGCACTTCCTAATATTTGCTTAGGATTCGTATGGTTTTAGAGACTTCGGCGCCTCTATGACATACGCATCCTAGATCGATCGCGATTGGCAGAAGCCTCGGCGTTTCTGTTTGCGAGAGGTCCAGCATCTATTATTAGGATTTGCATGATTGTAGAGACTTCGGCGCCTCTATAACATACGTATCCTTGATCAATCGTGATTGGCAGAAGCCTCAGCGTTCTTGTTTGCGAAAGATCCAACATCTATTATTAAGATTCGTGTGGTTGTAGAGACTTCGGCGCCTCTATAACATACGCATCCTAGATCGATCGTGGTTGGCAGAAGCCTCAGCGTTTCTGTTCGCAAGAGATCCGACATCTATTACTTTAGCGCGATCGGCAGGAACCCTGGCGATCCTGATTGCGTTTACCATTCCATCTTGGGATTATTTAGACAGCATAGTCCTTATTTTTCCAAATAACTTCATTGCTTACGAATGATTCGTTCTTCATGCAGGATAGTGCCCGTAGGTTTATTATCCGCAGTAGAAGTCCGATATCTCGTTTTATCCCCAGTAGATCTCCGAACTACGACCGGCTTGATTCCTCGGAGGATACGTAGGAAACCTGAAAAGGTCCAGCCACCCGACCGACGCGGTCATCTCTCATCCCCAGCAGGTGCATTTTCCCCAGCAGAAGACGTTCCTCCCCACCAGAGGACAGTCATTCCCGATTTCCCATCAGATTTGAACTACGTTTGGCTTGATTCCCCCGCGGATACGTAGGTCGCCTGTTAAGGTTCAGCTGTTCCCTTACCTTTCATCTGTTTTGAAACTCATGTTTCAGACGGATCCTTCTTTTATCGTCGACCCCACATTGCCTTGCAAGAAGCGTCGTCGAGGGGCTACTGTTAGTACCCGACCTGAAAATGAGTTTATTAGGACTTTCCCAAAAATACAAGGACTTTATAGGAATTAGAAACCTTACAAAGACTTGTCCCGGATTCCCAAAATATCTCATTTAGGAAAAATCTATCAAATTAGGTAATAAATGGTTTCCTTAAAACCATGCAGAAACCCTAGCTTGAAAATCAAGTCAGCCAGCAGAATTGGCCACGCGGCCAACCTTGCTCCGCGTTGATCTTGGCCACGCGGCCACTATTGTCACCGGCTTCAACCATGGCCAGGCAGCCAACCTTGCTCCGGATGATCTGGACCATCAGATCTTCCCCTCAGTTTACTATATAAACCAATCCCATGCTATTGGTTTAAGGATCCGAATTTGAGAGTTCTTAAACACTATTTTGCTCTCTAATTAGCATTCAAACCTCCAAGAAGATCAAGGTTTATTTCTTGCCAACATAGGTAAGTTTTCTAACTTATTTCTTCACGTTCTTGCATTATTTCTAATGTAGATCTTTAATATTCATGTTCTTGCATGTTTATTCATAGTTTCTTCATATGCTTCGCATGTTCATTCATATGTTCATATATGTTCTTCGCATATTCATCATATTCTAGATTAAAACCTTATTTATGCCATATTTAGGGTGGCGATCTTCATAATTACATGTTATTTTATAGCCGATGATGATCTAGGGTTCATCAACCCGAGGATGATCTAGGAACTACTTCTAAACCCTAAACTTTAGGTAATTCCCCCTCATTATGCATGATCCCGATTCTTCTGCCTATTCTAATTCTCTGCGAACTACGCTGACCTGAGCTTCTCACATTGAGAGGAACGTAGGCAATCTTTGGATCCGGTCTCAAACACTAACACACTACTAACAAATTCATCATGATAGAAAGACCGATCATTCGGGCAATAGGAGTGATAACGTCCAATATTCTTCTCTTGTTGTAATTTGACCCCCGAACCCATTAAACATGCTTTTTCTCAATGTTTTGGCTATAATTAAAACGGCGTGGCGACTCTCATATTTTAATGTTACTATGAATATTCCCAATTTCAAATACACGTATTCACAATGGGACATAAAGATTCAATCTTTATGTTATATTTTTGCCCCTAAAGGTTTAATCTTGCATCATAAGTCCTTCTTGATGGTAAAGTTTCAATATTTACTCATCAAATGGTCATTTTAGCCCAAAGGGCTTGTTCATCACATTTTTCTTAAATTTCCCAATGATTGTCTTTATCACACCCAAAACCTTTGTTTTTGGTGTCCAATCAGTGATCAATGACATAGGGATGATTTAATCTATGTTTTTGTTAAAGGAAATAACTGAAAATGATCATTTCAGTCCAGTTTCAGGAAAAACACTATGTTTTGCCTGAAACTGGACAGTTTTCTGAAAAACTGTCAAAAATCCATGGAATGCCCTCCCCATCCGTACGGCTACTTTGGCCGGAGAGTGCATTTTTCAGTTTCTTTCCTTTTTGGTCAGAATGTTTGCAAAATAACCCTTTTCTGTTAAATAATTAACCAGTTTTGTTAAAAGTCGGTTTCTCCCATTTTTGAAACACACATGCACTTTGTTAACTAATGCTAGGGAGACTCGGTCCTATCCGAGGCGACTTGGGTGACGTAAAACTCTTCCCAATGCGTAACCTGACCTCCGAACTAATAGAATCTCTAACATTTCCATTTGTTGGGTTAAATAATTAACAAATGTGGCGACTCCATTATGTTTTGCGTGATAACCGTGTTTGGCATTTCGCCCCCATACTCGTCGCGTTTCCACGCAGGGCTGGATCCTTACAGGTGGGAGCAACACTGGCGGATTTACTAGGTACTCCTTGACCTTTTTGAAGGCTTCATGGCACTCTTCGGTCCATTCTAGGGATGCATTCTTCTTGAGGAGCTTAAAAATGGGCTCGCACATCGTCGTGAGTTGATTAATGAAACGACTAATGTACTGAAGGCGACCCATAAATCCCTTGACTTCTTTTTGCGTCTTAGGTGGAGGCATGTCAATGATGGCTTTTATCTTAGTGGGATCCGCTTCTATACCATGCTCGATGACCATGTATCCGAGGACCTTTCCTTTCACTACCCCAAATGGGCACTTGGCCTGATTAAGTCTCATCTTGTAGTGTTTCAACCTTTCAAAGAACTTTCTAAGGTCGACAAAGTCCTGTCCATCGGAGCCTTTAGAGTGTATGATCATGTCATCAAAGTACACCTCCATATCTTTATGTATCATGTCATGGAACAATGCAGTTACAGCTCTCTGATAAGTGGCTCCAGAATTTTTGAGTCCGAATGGCATGACCGTATAACAGAATGTCCCCCAAGGTGTGGTGAATGCTGTTTTGTGTTGGTCCTCCTCGGCCATGAGGATTTGGTTGTAACCGGCGAATCCATCTACGAATGAACGGACTTCGTATTTCGCGGTATTATCAACGAGCATGTCTATGTTGGGAAGAGGAAAATAATCTTTCAGAGATGCTCTGTTGAGATCACGGAAATCAACACAGACGCGGACCTTTCCATTTGCCTTGGAAACCTGTACAGTATTTACCAACCAGGTTGGATACTCTATCATTTGATGAACCCAACACTCAAGAGTTTCTCTATCTCTTGTTTCACTTATACCGACCACTCTGGCTTAATTCTGCTGAGTTTCTGCTTGACTGACCTTGAATCAGGAAGCAGCGGTATCTTATGCTCAACAATCAAATTGGCTAGCCCCAGCATATCTTTGTAGGACCAAGCGAACACATCTACGAATTCTCGGAGAAGCGCTATGAGGGCTTGTCGTGTTGGGTATGCTTATTATTTAACCCTCCTAATTATATTATAATTGATTGATACCATCACCTAAGTTTATTTTAAGGACTTTAGGACCCTATATAAGAAGTTTTATAACTTCAATTTTTAGCTAAGTCCTCCTTATAGACTAGGCTTAGTGTTTAGGGCTGAAGGTTTGGATTTGAGGTCTCATGAGCAAATGTCTAAGTGTGATGCGCATGACCTTCATGCGCAGCACCATCTGCTCACTTCAATGCGCATGATTTTCATACGCAGCGCAGATATACCTTAGTCAAATCTCTTATTTCCTGACCTCACCTTTGTATAGCTTGGAAAGCGTTATGTAAAGCTACGCTTTTTGGTATGAGTCAAAGTGCTGATGTGGACAATCGACAAAATGTGCACACTCAGCATACACGTGGATGAAGAGACACGCCTCAGTTTGAAATTCAAATTGAAGACAGCTGTCACCCTTCTAGAAGATATCTGAAAGCTGTTAACTTGTTGTCTCCAACGGCTATAAAGGACAGCTGCGCACCAATCACATTGTGACAGCACATCGTCCTTGCTGAAGCTCCCCAACGGCTAGTTCTTGGAGGTCCACTATAAATAGCCAGCTCTTCCTCATTTTCCAAGCTGCTTGTGCTTTTGCTTTCAAAGAGAAAGATTTGAATATTTAAAGATTGCTTGCTCATTTCAAGAATTCCCAAGAACAACCTTCATACCTTTATACTCAATCCAAGCCCAGATCCTATAAGCCTTTGTATCACCAGAATTCTTTGTGCTTTCCATCATACGATTCATAGAGCCCAGAATTCTGTCACACACACACCTCTTGAAGTTTCAATCTCATCGATCTTACTTCTAGAGATACACCGGTTATTGTCTAGGATTTGTTCTTTCATAGATTATAGATCTTTGAGTTAGTTTGTTCTAAATCGTTGTAACTTGTAACTCTCTCATATTATAAGATCTTCATTAGAAATCCAAGACTAACCATCTTGGTAGAGGACGTAGATTTTTTCCCGATCGAACCTCTCCAAATAGCTTGTCTATTTATTGTGCTTTGTTTTACACTCTTAAGCTTTACTTATATATTGCTTTGTTTGATCTTTGTAGTTACATTGCGCAGATTGAATTGTGTTTGTATGCTTATTGCCTTAGTTCCATTTTGCGCCAATCTTTAAGCTAAACTTAGTGCGTGCGTATTTACACTTCTGCGCATACTCCCTGTGCATAAGTGATTGCTTTAATTTTTTGCTGTGCATTTCACACTCTTGTTGCGCGCTATACTTAGCCAAAATAAGACCTGTGCGCATTAGCCATTGTTTTGCAAAAGGGTTTGAAAAGAATTTTAAAAACGCTATTCACCCCCCCCTAGCATTTTTCATACCCTTGTTCCCCTTCTGGGACGAACAAGTGGTATCAGAGCAAAAACCTTTATAAAACATTTCTGTTTTTCAAGCTTAACAGCTTGGGTGCCGATTCAATATGGCAAACACAAAACCTATGGCAACTGCTAACTATACACATGTTCCAGTCTTTGATGAAGATCATTTGGACGTGTGGAAATTCAGCATCCTGACCCATCTCAACTCAATTGATGAAAGGCTCCATGACACCGTAGTTTATGGACCTTATATTCCAATGAAGGCAAATCCTAATCCACGCACCAACGCTGCTCAACCATCCATTCTGAAACCAAAGGAAGAATGGAACGAACAAGAAACTAGAAGAGTTGTAAATGATGGGAAAGCTAGAAACATTTTTCTTAGCACTCTAAGCACGGTCATGAAACAGAAAGTCATGCATTGTGCTACTGCAAATGAATTATGGGATGCTATCGAAGAGCATATCGAAGGAGACACTGTTTGCAAAGAAAACAAGAAATACGAAGTACAAAAGAGATTCAATAATTTCTCTCAACTCCCCGGTGAAACCCTAAGATAGACTTATGAACACTACTGTGAAATTATAAATCTAGGTATTTCACTTGGCATGAAGTTTTCAAACAAAGATTTGAATGTAAACTTCCTCCAAGCTTTTGGCTCAAGATATCTTCATAAATCCAGCCCTCTTGAAGACGCCGGAACTTTAGATGTATGGACTTTAAGGAACCTTTATGCAAATCTTAAGGTTTATGAGCTCAAACTCTAACGAATCAGTGAAACTGAAGGAAAATCTAAGTCCATTGCAATGGTGGCGCACAGAGAAGAAGCGCCTGCGCAAGTTCAAGTTCAAGTTGAGAAAATTTCCGACCCAAAAATTTCTACTTCTGAGCTATTAGATATGGATGATGAAGACTTCGCTTTATTTGTGAAGAAATTTCAGAAGTTCAAAAAGTTCTCAAAACCCAACTCCTCCAGTAAATTTCAAGGATCTATAAGCAGAACTCCTCCAAAGTTCACTAGGAGCAGCGACTCAAAAAGGAAAGAAGATATGGTATGTTTTAATTGCAAGAAACCAGGACACTTTGCCTCAAGCTGCCCAATCCCCAAGTTTGAATACATGCAGAAGAAGAGCAGCCATACTCCCAGACCCAATCGTCACAAGGGAATGATTCCTGAAGAAGAATCACCAGCAAATGAGCATAACACCTGGATTGAAACAGACTCTGAAGAGAGCGATGAAGATACTGATGATGGGCTCGTGTGCTTGATGGCAAATGATGATGAAGTCGATACTTATGATTCCGATGATGACTGCTCAAACGATATCCCTGATATGAATAAACCTATCAAGAAATCTGTAGGTTTTCAAGATATGAAAAAGAAGAAAGGACCAACCATCAGTGAGCTTGTTGAACAAGTATTTATTATCCCAACTCAAAGCGATGGTGGATTGTTATTTTCCAGATGTGACCTGAGCGCAAGAAGAAAGCTCAGAAAAGACAACTACATCAGACCTCAAGCTGAACCAATCCCTGTAATCACTCATGATGAAGATATTGCCAAACAAGAAAAATTGTTATTAGAAGCTGAAAAGGTTCTTTGCTTCATGGCTGGATCTTCTAAAGCTAGAACGTATGAATGGATTCTCGATAGTGGGTTCTCACGACATATGACTGGAAATGAATCCTTACTTGAAGATGTTCATGAAGAAAGAGGTCCCTCAGTAACATTTGGTGATAATAACAAAGGTCAAGTTGTTGCATATGGAAAGCTCAAGAAAGACAAAGTGTGCATTGAAAGAGTCTCTCTTGTAGAAGGACTCAAGCACAACTTATTATCCATATCTCAATTTTGCGACAAAGGATTAGAATGTCATTTCACTTCAACTCAATGTCTTATCAAGAATGGAAAAACTGGAGCTATCTTACTCACGGGATATCGTAAGATAAATATTTATATTATTGATTTCCATAGTATAAACTCTAGTTCTAATCTTTGTTTTGTAGCAAAAAGTGTGAGCGAAAATAGTTGGCTATGGCACAAGCGCATGAGTCACTTGAACTTCAAATGTCTATCAAAACTTAGCAGGGATAATCTTTTCAAAGGACTTCCCAAGGTTGCTGATCATCATGACAACAAATGTGCAGCTTGTCAACTAGGCAAACAATCAAAGCAGTCCTTCTCCAGTAAGACACATCCCTCAACTTCAAAATGTTTGCAATTGCTGCACATTGATCTATTTGGACCAGTCACCACTGCGAGCATCAAAAGAAACAAGTATACTTTAGTTGTGGTGGATGATTATTCAAGATACACATGGGTGGAAATGATGATCTCAAAAGATGATTGTTATGACATTCTTACCACTCTATTCAGACAGCTCCAAACCCAGAAAGAAGATGACATCGTTAGTGTTCAATCCGACAATAGAACAGAATTTAAGAACAACGGTGTTGCTCGATATTGCGACGATCATGGGATAGATCACAACTTCTCAACCGCTGGAGTTCCTCAACAAAATGGAGTTATGGAAAGAAAGAATAGGACGCTGATAGAAGCAGGGAAGACGATGATAGCAGAAGCTAAATTACCTAAGTACTTTTGGGAAGAAGCTATCAACACTGCATGCTTTACTCAAAATCGTTCCCTCATCAACAAGCGCCATAACAAGACCCCTTATGAACTCTGGCGTGGTAGAACTCCCAACATTGTTTTCTTCAAGATCTTTGGCTGCAAATGCTATATCCTCTACAACGGAAATGAACATAGAAGTAAATTTGATGCCAAAGCCGACAGAGGTATTTTTGTTTGGTATGCTAAACATTCAAAAGATTTTCGTGTTTTCAATAGATATACATTAGTGATAGTTGAATCTGTACATGTTACATTCGATGAACATTCTCTCCTTGAGCCATATTTGGCCCCTAATGTTGCTGATGATTATGTTGAGTCTATTGAGACAGGTACGCATTTCCCTACTGCGTATACACAAGATCAGAATACATCAACACAAGGAAATCCATCTACATCAGTTGCGCAAAGTCTTATTAATAGTGCACCAAGTAGAGCTTCAACTGCACCTAACAATGCGCCTGGAGATTCTTCTAATGCACATCAATCTACTGCTGCATCTGGTGTTAACCCCTCTTTCAATTCTGAACCAGTTCAACCCCCTAACTTTAATGACTTTGATGCTGGTGAAGATGTGCCAATTGAAGACCTTCAAGCTACTACGACTCAACCTAACTTACCTCCTGAAATTCATGAAGTTAGAGATCACCCAATCACTAACATCATTGGTGATCTTCATGTTGGAGTTCGTACAAGGAGAGCTACAAACTTTGATGCTTACACTGCATTCATCTCTCAAGTTGAACCTAAGAAGGCTGATGAAGCGCTTCAAGATCCAAGTTGGGTTGTTGCAATGAAAAACTCAATCAATTTGAACGATGTAAAGTCTGGACTCTTGTTCCAAGACCAAATGATCAAGGAGTGATTGGTACGTAGTGGGTGTTCAGAAACAAGATGGATGAGAATGGAACCATCACAAGAAACAAAGCAAGATTGGTTGCGCAAGGATATAGGCAAGAAGAAGGAATAGACTACGATGAAACTTTTGCGCCCGTGGAAAGACTTGAAGCTATAAGGATCTTCCTAGCTTACGCTGCTCATAAGAACTTCAAGTTATATCAAATGGATGTCAAGAGCGCATTTCTAAATGGTGAACTCCAAGAACAAGTCTACGTAGCTCAACCACCTGGGTTTGAGGATTCTCAATTTCCAAATCATGTCTACAAACACCAGAAAGCTTTGTATGGGCTAAAGCAAGAACCAAGAGCATGGTATGATACACTATCCAAGTTTCTCATTGAGAAAGGCTTCATGCGCGGTAAAATCGATACTACTCTTTTCATTGCCAAACATAATGATCATAAATTACTTGTTCAAATTTATATCGATGATATTATATTTGATTCTAGTAATGAATTGTTGTGCAAGCGCTTTGAGAAACTAATGAAGAGCAAGTTTGAGATGAGCATGATGGGATAACTCACATTCTTCCTCGGGCTTCAAATCAAACAAATGGATGAAGGCATATTTATCAACCAAGCAAACTATACAAGGGATCTAATCAAGAAGTTGGACTCGATAATGCTAAACCATATGATACTCCAATGGCTACCGGCAATAAACTCGACAAAGATTTAAAGGGTAAAAAGGTTCATCAAACTCTCTATCGAGGTATGATTGGCTCACTCCTTTATCTTACTGCTAGTAGGTGTAGACACCCCGCCTTGGACCTCTCATGTCCCGATTGCATACACATTCTCTATCTTCCTCTCTTCTGTTATGTTTTGTTACTTTCCGTTAAGTTCTTGACTTACTCCGTTAGTCTTGGATTTGACTAAGTGACAAAGTCAACCTTGAGTCTTTGTTTACTTTGTTTTTGTTGACTTTCGTGGTGTTCGTTAAGTTTCTAACTGATCTCGTTAGTTTTGGGACTTAACTGCATAACGGGGTTAACTTTTGGGCTAAAATATGGATTTCCTGAAGGTGGGACGAGCGCGCCTTTGGCCTTCTTTGTGGGACGAGCGCGCCTCCCATAGGGGGGTGGCACGTGCGCGCATCCCACCTCCAGGATCCCAGATTTTGCTAAATTTCCCTCCTCTTCTGATTTGTAACCCCCAAAGCCATTATGTCTTGGCTTGATCCGGGGAAGGGCCATCTTTGTGACCACAAACACTTCCCTAACACCTATAAATACCTCTTCATTCCACCATGGAAGAGGAGGAGGAATTCTTGAATCAAAAACACTTTAAAACACATATTATCCATTTTCAAAGGGTGGCCCCTATAGACAATTTGGTTCTTCCCCATTCAAGCACAAGGTACAACTCTCACTTTCTCCTTCTAAACTCTTTTAATTCTCTTTGTCAAAACTCTTTACTTGTTTTCTTCATCTCTCACTTCTCTAATGAGTATGCAATCTCCATAAAAAGGGATACAACCAAAAGGACACTTCACTATTGAAGTTTGGCCAAGGTTACATCCCAACATTCCAATCTCTATTTCAATCATTGATCATTTCTTAATGTAATGATTTAGCAATAATTCAACATGTAATTTTTAGCATAAATCAATAAATAAAACAATTCTCTTTTTATTTCCCTTGTAATCGTTAGCACATTTTCATATTTATAAATAGAAGGACTTTTTAGCATTAGAACACCAATTGTAGCAAGACCCGCGTAAGCGGGGCGGAGTGGGTGTTTAAGTACTTCCCACTCCGTCACCTAACCCCCGAACCCTTCTCTTCCCGAATCTTTGGTTTTGTAACATTAAAAAATAGGCTATTTCTAGGTTTTTCTTATGTTCCTTTAAAAACATAGGTGGCGACTCTACAAAATAAAATCAATTACACATCCTAGGATCCTTCCACCGCTCTAGCCAAGCCGTGGGCTCTCCCGGGGTATCTACAGTGGCGACTCCGCTGGGGACTTATTAGAGGGTTAAACTTGCGTTCTTAACTTTTGGTGTTCTTATTACTGTTTTCTGGGCATTCTGGTAAAAAGAGTGGGAAGCACGCGCCTCTGGCCTTCTTGGCCTAAAGCGCGCGGGTCCGACCCCAATTACCAGAATCGCCCGCCTCTTTTCTTGTCCTTTCAATTCCATGTTTCTGTGCTAACAATTACTGCAAGGGGAAAGAATTTTTTATTTAGGGTCAAGTCAATCCCTTGAACCCACTGATTCGCAGGTACTGCCCAGAATCGGGCGCCTCTGCCCCTCTTTGTCTACCGCGCGCGCCTTCCGCATAGGACACCCAATGCGTGCGCTTCTAGGTGCATTCCCAGAACAGAACAGTGCACAGAAAACAGAACAGAACAGAATGACAATGTGTGGGAACCGGGCCTGCACAGAACTTCTTTTATTTTCTGTTTGTTTTATCGGTCACACGGGTGATTCGAAAGTTGTAATTATGTGCTTATTTGTTTTTTTTTATTTCTTTTGAAAAAAAAAATATTTTGTCACATGTTAGACCTCACACTACATGCACATATTCTTATCAATTGCTCACTATCGAGTCGCACAATGTTCAACCCCAAACCCGTCGAGGCCCGTCCTAGAAAGTTTCAAGCTCCACCCGACCTTGACTCTTTCGAAGCGGTCAACCTCAGCCCGTGGCGTAGTTCAAGACTACATGACGGGGGTGACCTTTAAGCCTCTCTTTAGCCGAGCACAAGCCACACAATTCTAGTCTAGGGTCTAACACTCCGTGACTCAAGTCGGTTTTCATGTACCGAGATTTCCCTAAACTAATGTCTTCAAATCATACATGACAATTTGTTGCAATGGACGAAATAAAACTCCGTCCCCAAAAGTAGCTATCTTGGACGAAAATAAAAAATCCGTCCCCGCATGTATGATTTACTACATTAATTTAGTTTAATCCCGTCACATGTAGGTATCACAAGCGTGGTGGAATCCGATGAGTATATGGGACCGCGAGAAGGTCTATATACTAGTGTGACGATTCCACTATTTTTCTAGGAACCCCAAAAAGGACTCCGTCCTTCCGACTTTGTAAAAAAAAAAAATAGTCATTTTTCTCTATGTGGTTGAGTCTTTTTCCTTGTTTGTGGGTTTAATCATTTACTCAAAAGGTGTTTGTGGGGCCAACCTAAGACCAACCGTGTTCTTCCAATAGGTCCAATGGCTTCCAACGGCAACAACAACAACGGTGGAAATGATTTCGTGTCCAACGAAGGGTTACTCGACATAATGAAATCAATGGGGGAACAAATGGATAGAATTGTCGAGGATGCCCGCCGTAAAGACAATTTGTGGCAAGCCCATTTCGATATCGACAAGAGGATTCACAAAGAAGAGGTTTCCGAACTCAAGGCCCGTCTTGATTATGAAAGAAGAATTCACGAGGAAGAGGTTTCCGAACTCAAATCCCGTTTGCAAGAGCTCACCGACGGCAAAGCAAAGTTCAATGGTAAAGCATGCTCAAGTGGCCCGACCCTCAAAAGCTACAAAGGTACCACCAACAACCGAGTTTTCACTCCTCTCCTAGGAGTAACCCAAGCCGAGGCATTTGAAACATTGGTGGCAAGTGGGAAGGTCAAACCTTTGGAAGAGTACAAGCCGAAGGCGATACTGAAGAATCATGCACATTAAGTTTTTGTCCTCATACACAATTCCAAGTTGTTCAAAAAAAAAAAGAGTCAAAGTCCTCTTTTGTGTGCATTAAGTTTTCTTCCTTCTCATGTCAATGTTTTAGTCGATCTTATCAAATAAAAGTCGTTCTTGTCCTCATACACAATTCCAAGTTGTTCAATTTAACTCTTGGCAAAATGATGAAAAGATGTCTAAACAAGTTTTAGAACGAAGGCCATCGCTTGAACGCCTAGGGGCTAAACATCGTGACGAAGGCAACGACATCAACAACAATGGCGAATCCAAGACATCAAGCATGGAGAAAAATGAAGCAAAGTTTTCAAAGGGGGATCAAAAAAAAAAAAAAAACGCTCGCTAGGTTGAAATCATCAAATCAACCTAGGCAAAAGTTAGAGCACAAAAAAAAAATCCCCCTCAATCAAAGAAGATCAACATCATCATCCACCAACAAAGGACGGAGCTACGAAGCAACAATTCCATCACGAAGAATGGAGAATCCACAAGAACTACGGCGACCTGAGCCTCTACACTGGAGGAACGTAGGCAACCTGCGGTTCCGGTCTCATGCAAGAAAGAAGATATGTTTAGCCCTAGCGCGTTATGGTGATCGGCCTTCATCTCGAACTTGTCAAGACATCTTTGTACGATTCATTTGCCAATGAATTAATCACCAAAAACATTGAACAACTTTCTTAGATTTGGAATCATTTCGCGTTCCTTGTCGAATCTAGGGACTTCTATTCTTTCTGCATACTCCCAATTTCTTGCAATCAAATTGGGGATTTCCTTCTCTTCTCTCTTAATGACTTACTTGCCTTCATGAGTCATTCAAAAAACGGTCAAATACATGAAGTCAATACTAGGGACACTTCCCTATTCAAGTCAATGTCACTCACCTTTACTGACAAGAGGTCTCCACCGCAAAATCACATGTCTTATATCCTCAGCTAGAGTCAATGCACACTCCCTCATTAATCGAGTCAAAATGAAGACGCAAAAGAGATGCCCGCTAGATTGAAAACCCGAAAGGGCGCTCTAGGCAAAAAATAGGGTGCGTCATAAAAAAAAATGAGAGAGTGAGAGAGAGAAGGGAAAGAGAAATGGAGATCTCCGGCCTCTAAAGAAGACAACTGCACGAGCTCTACATTGGATCTCCTCAGCAAGTCAATTCCCCACCGAGTCAACTTTGGGATTGCAAAAGGCTCGACAAGATATGTCACCATCAAAGGTTGTTTTGGGTTATTGGCATCATTCTCCAGCAGTGTGCATTTTTGGGTTCATAAAAAGAAGGCCCATGGTAGCCAAGACCCATCCGAGAACGAGCCCATCATAAAAGAGCACGAGGTTGCACAAATAATCCCTAGCTAGTCAATTGGCTTGGGCAACAAATAGCAATAACATGTGACTCAGTTTTCAAAGCTTCTTCAAGTATGTGCTTCTAAAGTACGCCGAAAGGCTCCCGAGAAATGGAGTAGCTCTTGCCATGTCCTCTCATGTTTGTTCCCTCGCACGAGGATGAGTCACTCTTGCTTTACTCAACAAATGGTGACGCCCTAGGGGCTATGTGACTCAAGGACAAGGACTTCTTTTGCTTCACTTGACAATCAATACGCCCTAGAGGCTATGTTCGAGAAAGATGTGTGAGACTATCCTCAAAGTCTCCCAAAAGGGATGTCAAAAAGCCCTCTTGTCGCGTGTGCCCGTGCTCGTTCCCCCAATCAAGGATGGACCTTTCTCGCAATCAATGATGGCACTCTAAGGGCTACGGTCAAGTCTTAAAGGATCCCTCGGCAAAGAGCAATTAACTCCCCAGCAGTATCCCCAGCCGAGTCATGTGCAACATTGGAAGCTTCCTCAATTCGGCACCGAAGGTCTCAAGGGGCTTCGCAATCTACAATCTTTTGGGCTACGGCATTACAGTAATCCGAGCAAAGGGCAATATTGGGGCTTCGCGACCGACAGTTTTTTGGGCAACAATACTCGAGCAACGCAATTTGGGAGTAGTCTCCATGAAAGGGATCAAGCTTCAAAGGGTCTCTCAACACTTCAAGTCAAAGGCCTCTTGGTTTTAAATGAAGACTCCGATGTTATGAATGAAGTTGATGATTTTTGTTAGAACTCACAGCGAGATTTTGAAGGAAGTCTTAGAGAAAAGGAAAAAGATTCAATATGCTAAACTCTAATCAAAACAGGGTTATAGCGGGAAATTCCACGGCCAATCCCAATGTTTCTGCAATTCAGCACCCCCTTCTCCAAGATCAAAAGCACAAGGTGCAGCTCAGATAAAGTTAGGCCACAGCACTAGTTGCATCCGAAGATCCGTCATTAGTTCAACTCAAAAAGAGTCAAGAAAGCATACTCATTTGGGACTTTATCACACCAAGACGGCACCGCAAGACATTACTGCATCTTTTGACATAAGCCCTCAGCCATTTGGGTATCGACCACAATGAAGCCATTCATCTCCCCAGTAAGAGAAAGAAGGAGATCTCTATCAAAACTTCTACCAAACGGTACATCCGCTCTCAATGCCGAACCGATCACAAGATAATTTGGGGCTTTACATCGAAAGGTCTTCACACTCCACCGTCTTAAAGCTCGCAAACAAGAAGTCCATGACATTTGGGGCTTTGCAATCTCTCGAGGCTTGGTATCAATAATCTACTCTTGGGATTTGCTCACGCCAACAACAAAAGGCTTTATTTGAATGGGCCAAGAACTGATTTATCTTGGGGCTATGCAAGCCACTCAAAGTTTGGCATCAAAGGCATTCTAGGAGCTTTACAATCAGCAACCCCTTATCTCGGCATCAAATGCCTTTTGGAGCCCCATAATCGACAAATCTCTTGGGGCTAGACATCAATTTCGTTGGACACCACAGCAACAACGACAGAATTCAACAAGGCAATCCGGACTTCGATTGAACACGACTTGATCTTGGTTTGGCTTCACAAGCACAAATGGTTAAAATGGTTCACCCACAAACTAAAAAAAAAAAAAACTAAAAAAAAAAAAAAAACTAAAAAAAAAAATAAATCTTTTCCTCACATGTGTGCATATTCTTTCCCTTCTAATATAAAAAAAAAAAAAAAAAAAATCTTTTTCTCCTTCTATGTGCAAAAGTATGTGCTTTACTTTGCCTTGCTCCATAGCTTCTTCCCCAGAGTTCTCCATCATCCTTGAACTACGCTGGTCTGATTCCCTTCAAGGGATACGTAGGCAGCCTTTGGCACGACCAACCCATCATCCAGAGTACCATCTCGCCAACCCATCATCAAGAGTGTTCTCTCATCAACATCCAAATAATGGACATTCTCCATCAAAGCATCCTCCGCGGATATCAGAAATCCATCTCCACTCAAGCGGCAATGGTAAGTAAAGGTATGAATACATCCAATGCTTTCCTCAAAATCACACCGCACACAAGATCACTCTCTACATTCTTACTTCTCTCTCATTGCAAGGGTGTTCCAAAATCCCATCACACCACGAGCACAATTTCTCTCTCTTCATTTCACACTTCATGCATCTTCTTGCAAGAACACATATACCTGTCAAGCACACACATAACAGGTACCACCACGAAGTCAACAGCATCCGCTACTCAAAGCACTTCATCCCCACCAGAAAGTGGTCAACCGTGCCCACACCCCATAAAGTCAACAACATAAGCAGATGCGGTTCCAATTCGGTAACTCGGTCCATATCGAGACAAGCTCCCATGAGCTCCAAGTCGGAAACTCGGTCCATATCGAGACAAGCTCCCATGAGCTCCAAGTCGGCAACTCGGTCCATATCGAGACAAGCTCCGATGAGCTCCAAGTCGGCAACTCGGTCCATATCGAGACAAGCTCCCATGAGCTCCAAGTCGGAAACTCGGTCCATATCGAGACAAGCTCCCATGAGCTCCAAGTCGGCAACTCGGTCCATATCGAGACAAGCTCCCATGAGCTCCAAGTCGGCAACTCAGTCTGTCACGACCCGTAAACCCGCCTCTAAATTTTGGTATTAAATAATTATTTATTTATTCATTTGATTATTTATTTATGTGAGCATTTTGTGTTTCATGATATTAAATTGGGTCTAGCATTAATTGGGTAATGTTGTGTTAAGGGTGAAATAGGGGAATGAAATGAATAGAGGGTTATTTGGGGTTTAATTGCGTTAGTTCGAAGCGGAGGGGCTTAAGTGTAATTTCTTTTTAAAATTTCCCTTCTTCTTCTTCCTCCCTTCTTCCTCATTTCCCTATTCCCAGTTATCTCTCTCTCTCTTTCCAAGAAAAGGTAAAAATCCCCCTCTCCCTTCTCTCTTCATTTTCACCTTCTTCCTCTCATCTTTTCTTATTGCTCATTTTATGAAATGTGTTTAGATCGTCGATAGGATCGCGTAGAGCCAAAAATATTTGAATTCCATCATCTTTGAGAAATTTCAAGTAAGTTGCTTTTCCCCCATTATTATGCTAAAATGTTCATTTCATGCTTGAATGGTGCTTTAGTTGATATATATGATGTTGGGTTGAGTTTGGGAATTTATTTGGAATTTATTTGGAATTTATTTTGATTTTGGTTAAAAATGGTGATTGTTAAATGTTCGTTTAAATCTTGGTTTGGGGTTGTTAAATGATGATATTTAGGTCCCCTCTAAGCTCATAAGTTGTCCTAGTTCATTTGTTAGGTAAACTTTGAGAGTTTATTATGAGGATTTTGGTTTTGGTATGAAAATGGTGAAATTTTGGTGTTCATGCCCAAAATTGAAGAACCCAGAAGAAATCTAGGTTTGGCCGAAATCCCTAGGGGGCGCGCGCACCCTCCCTTGTTCAGCTTGGAAAACCTTCTGATGCTTGTGGGCGTGCGCACCCTTTTCGTGTGAGCGCGCGCACCCTCCCCTAGCCTTTTTGCAAGAACCTTCTGATCCTATAGGGCGCGCGCACCGTTTCTGCGCGGGCGTGCGCCCCCTCCGCTGTACAAGTCCTGAGCTTCACCCTCTTGTACTCTTCGTAGACAATCTTCGATAGTTCATAACTCTCTCATCCGGACTCCGTTTTAGGTGTATAAGCTATCGTTTTAAAGATCTCCTTGAGCTCTTCGAGATGAGTGAGTAGTTTTGGTTGAGTACTTGAGTTAACTGGATCCTTTGTGATCAAATGTGATATGGGAATTGTGTTATCATTGTTGAGTTTATTGGAACACTTTAATTGTGTGTTGTTGGTTCATTTCACTTTCTTGGTGACTTCTTGATAAGGTTCCCTACTTTGGAATCAGTGGTTGTTTATTGTGCTAGTATTTTATTACTTAGCCTTTATTTGGAAGTCCAGCTGGTATTTATGGTTGTGTCGGGCGATGGGAAAGATTATAATGGCACGAGCCAAGTCCATTATAATGTTGACCATTGTTTTGCCCATATTTTCCTCTTCCAGATTGGCCTTGGAATGAGATGAGCTAGCTTCCATTGTGAAGTAGTCTAGCTAACTTTTTGGAGTATGACTTTGTGGCATATCTCTCATCCTTTGTGACATGTTACTTGATTATGGTTCCGATACCGGGGTTTTCTCTTCGGCTTTCATGCTACTATGAAGATGTTGATTGGTTGATTGTTGAGGCTGCGCAGCGATCCTTTATTTGTGTCTATCGGTTTGGAAACCTTGGCTAATATCCTTTGTAAGGTGTTTATTTCCGCTGCTATCTGTTATCTGATAACTGTTATGTGCTACATGGATCATTATACTGTTTATTGCCTATTGCATATTAGCATGTCATGTAGTTGCATTAGTAACTTATTGAGATTTATCTCACCCCCTTTTCTTTTGTCTTTGTTTTTCCTTAACCCCCCCCCCCAGATGGAAAGGATTAGACTCGCTGATCACGAGACAGGACGTCGAGTGTGGATATAGCTTTTGGGAAGGTTGTTATTCGGTTTGCATTATATAAATGTATAACCTTGGGATAGTGTCACCAAACAATGACGTTATTAAGAATTGTATATTTTATATTGTTGGGGTATAAGCTTTTGGAACTTATGTTAGTTGTATTTTGTTGTTATTAAACTTGAATTTATAAAACCTTGTATCACCTTTTGGCATTAAAATGGAATTTTTATCTTCGGTATTTTGGTGTATTGGTTCTAAGTCGACGTCCAGCTCGCGTACTCCGGGCCCGCGGGGTCGGGGTCGCGACACGGTCCATATCGAGACAAGCTCCCATGAGCTCCAAGTCGGCAACTCGGTCCATATCGAGACAAGCTCCCATGAGCTCCAATACAACAATCCAGCAAAAGTCGCTCATGCAGGGAGCGCACCTCTATCTATCGCAATTTCAAATTCCTACTTTTATCGAGTCTTTGTTTTCTTTTCTTCCCTTTTTCTTTGTCGTTCTCCTCGGAAGGTGTTTTTTTTACATTCTTCGACGCGTTTTTCTTTGCAATCCACGTCGCCGAGGGGCTCTGTAGACACCCCGCCTTGGACCTCTCATGTCCCGATTGCATACACATTCTCTATCTTCCTCTCTTCTGTTATGTTTTGTTACTTTCCGTTAAGTTCTTGACTTACTCCGTTAGTCTTGGATTTGACTAAGTGACAAAGTCAACCTTGAGTCTTTGTTTACTTTGTTTTTGTTGAATTTCGTGGTGTTCGTTAAATTTCTAACTGATCTCGTTAGTTTTGGGACTTAACTGCATAACGGGGTTAACTTTTGGGCTAAAATATGGATTTCCTGAAGGTGGGACGAGCGCACCTTTGGCCTTCATTATGGGACGAGCGCGCCTCCCATAGGGGGGGTGGGACGTGCGCCCTTCCCACCTCCAGGATCCCAGATTTTGCCAAATTTCCCTCCTCTTCTGATTTGTAACCCCCAAAGCCATTATGTCTTGGCTTGATCCGGGGAAGGGCCATCTTTGTGACCACAAACACTTCCCTAACACCTATAAATACCTCTTCATTCCACCATGGAAGAGGAGGAGGAATTCTTGAATCAAAAACACTTTAAAACACATAAAATCCATTTTCAAAGGGTGGTCACTATAGACAATTTGGTTCTTCCCCATTCAAGCACAAGGTACAACTCTCACTTTCTCCTTCTAAACTCTTTTAATTCTCTTTGTCAAAACTCTTTACTTGTTTTCTTCATCTCTCACTTCTCTAATGAGTATGCAATCTCCATAAAAAGGGATACAACCAAAAGGCCACTTCACTATTGAAGTTTGGCCAAGGTTACATCCCAACATTCTAATCTCTATTTCAATCATTGATCATTTCTTAATGTAATGATTTATCAATAATTCAACATGTAATTCTTAGCATAAATCAATAAATAAAACAATTCTCTTTTTATTTCCCTTTTCTTTCCCTTGTAATCGTTAGCACATTTTCATATTAATAAATAGAAGGCCTTTTTAGCATTAGAAAACCAATTGTAGCAAGACCCGCGTAAGCGGGGCGGAGTGGGTGTTTAAGTACTTCCCACTCCGTCACCTAACCCCCTAACCCTTCTCTTCCCGAATCTTTGGTTTCGTAACATTAAAAAATAGGCTATTTCTAGGTTTTTCTTATGTTCCTTTAAAAACATAGGTGGCGACTCTACAAAATAAAATCAATTAGGATCCTTCCACCGCTCTAGCCAAGATCTACAGTGGCGACTCCGCTGGGGACTCACTCCTCTAGCACAAAGCGCGCGGGTCCGGAATCGAATCCATGTTTCTGTGCTAACGGGGCCAAGCCGTGGGATCTCCCGGGGTATCTACAGTAGGCCTGATATAATGTTTAGTGTTTGTGTCTGCGCACGTTATCAATCCGACCCTAGAGAAACGCACTTAATTGCTATGAAACGTATTATATGATATCTCTCCGGCACTGTTAACCTTGGACTTTGGTACACCAAAGATTCGAATTTTAAACTTGTAGTTATTCAGATGCGGATTATGCAGCGTGCATAATTGACAGGAAAAGCACAAGCGGCCCTTGTCATTTCCTCAGATATCGACTTGTGTCATGGGCTAGTAAGAAACAAGCTGTAGTTTTTGTCTTAACTACTGAAGCATAATATATTGCTGCTGGAAGTTGTTGCTGTCAGATTTTGTGGATGAAGCAGCAATTGGTGGATTATGACATCAAAGAAGAAAATTGTCCCATCTACTGGGACAATACATCAACCATTGCAGTTTCTGAAAATCCTGTCATCCAAGACCAAGCACATTGACATCAAGTATCACTTCCTCAAAGACCATGTGGAGAAAAGAAATATTCATTTGGAACACGTGGAACTAACTATCAAATCGCTGATATTCTTACAAAAGCACTTGATGCTAAAAGGTTTATCTTTTTGAGAGGTGAAATGGGTATGCTTGAACTCAGCTAAATTTGTCCATAAAATTTGTCAATACTAATGCTTTTGAGTCTTCTTAAAATTTCTAAGCTAGGTGCCTCATGCGCGTAAGGTAATACATCTGAGATTTCTAAGAATCTCTGCGCTCTATAGAACTGCGCATATACTTCATGCGCATGCCACGTGGACCTCAGGTAAGTTTTCTTATCAATAGTTACACCTAGGTCCTTGACTTGCTGAGTCAGCACATAATTTGTAAGGGTACTTGCGTAATTATGTATTTTCCCTCGTCATTTCTTTTTAAATTTTCCTGGGAAATTACTTTTCTACCCCTACGCATGTCCCACCTCATTTAATGCAAAAGCATTGAGTGACGCGCCATTAATGCTTAGTGTGTGCTACTTATGGCGAAAGTGGCAGAGTCTCTTCGTGACCATTAATGTCTGACACACGCGCGCGGCTAGGGCTTTTCACGCGCACTCCTCGTTGGTCCACGTCACCTGCGCGTGCACCTCACTCGTGCGTGCGCTTCACTCGCCTGACACACCAACTCTTATGTCAGCGCACCGTGATCTCAACATACCCTTTTTGGCTATAACCCTCTGAACCGTCGTATTCTTCCTCACTTCACTCATTTTTTTCTTATACACTCAACCGACTCCTTTTTCTCTCTACTCTCTGACTTTTCTTTCTCGCTGCGCTCATCATTCACACTCTATTTTTCACACACAACTTTCTTCTATATAAAATCTGATGGCTCCCAAGACATCTACATCATCCAAGAAATCTGAGGATCCTCAAATGGTAAGATCTCAAACTCAGTTTTTTTTTCCCGCCATTTCTGAGTCGAAGGTCTGAATGTTCCCCTTTCTGATTTCTCTATGATCCGTTGCTCATTTTTCAAATTATTTGATCCTATGTGTTCGTTTTACTCATAACTATTCATATATGTAATTTGTTTTACGATCAATGATCATTGATATGATTTCTGAGATTTTTCGAATTTTATGTCTTTTTAAATTCTCTTTCGTTTTTCTCATATCATGGGTGTTTAATGTTGTTGTTACTGCTGTGGTTTACTTGTTTGTGTGTGGTTTTTCATTTCGAACATTTTGATATGCTTTTTATGCATTTTGGAGCACTTTGACATTTTCATGTTCTTGGTGTTCTTCATGTATTCGATGCATGTTTTTCATGTTCTTGATGAATAGTCCTATGATGTGCCTTGGGTTGATTATTGATTGTGTTTCTGATTTTCGCGCCCATTCTAAGCATTTGATTTAATATTTGTGTTTTGGACATTTTTACCCTTTATATTTATTATTTGTTCTAAGTATGGAGTCTAGTTCATGCGCTGCGCATATCGCTCATGTGCATGCGCTTCTCTCCATGCGCATGTCCAGCCCTAATTTTTAATTTTGTTTTTGCGCAGAATCTTAACTACTTCATTCCCGGTTGGGAAATTGATGCTGAAGATCCTAAGCATGATGCGCTTGGACGCTATATGATGGAGGTCATGGACACTTCTGGAATTCTACCTCTTTTCACCAAGGGCCAGACTTTCATCCTTCCCTCCTACATCGATGAATTCTTCAGCAACGCAGAAGAAGTTGATCGCGTGTATGACGATATTACAGTCCCTTGCCTCAAAATTTCAGTTCGCGGGGTTTCTATAACGATCAACTATGCGCATATCAGATAGACAATGGGTCTTTCTGCGTGCAATAAGAAGAAGCTATCACAGGATGTGCAAGACAAAGTTGCGCAGAAGCTGATCAAGATCCCTACGTTTGGTTGGTCAATACAACAACCACGATAGGAAGGAGTTTGGAGAACTTATGTACTACCTCTGCACTTTGATTGGGGACACCATCAACTGCAAGAATGGGAATAAATCAACTTTCATCAGCAAGCAGTGGATGTGTTGCGCTCCCATCTACAAGAAGAAGAAGTTAAGCTGGGTTGAAATCATCTTTGATGAGTTAGTGCGTTGGGTGCGCGTGTACAAGAAAAAGGCCGCTGACACCAAGAGGCCACCCAAGTACAAAACTCACTGCAGAATCCTCACCGCTATCTTCATGCGCTTACCCAAGGTGCGCAAATTGGTGGATGAGGACCCCTCTTTAAAGGTTGATGTGACTTTTGCGCGAACGTAGTCTCGCGTATTCCTTCAGAATTTCCGGCGTGAAGTTAACAACTTTGATTACAGCATGTACTGGGCTGCTGATCCAGTTGAGTTGTTTAAGGATATTCATCCTGATGACCAAGGCTCACCTCCAACTTCTGATAGTGAGCTCAAGGAAGCCTCCACATCTGAGTCAGATTCTGAAAATGAATCTTTCTATGAGCCTGTAGTGAACAAGGTGGGTGATAAGGAGAAAGGCAAGGGTTTGGCTGCTGATACGCCTAAGCGCAAGAAGAAAGAGGCCAGCAAATCTACTGTTGCGCCTGGGATAACTATCGAAGAGCCTTCTGCGCCTGTCTAGAAGTGCAAGGCTACAGCTGACCCTGCGCCTCCTAAGAAATCCAAGAAGGCTAAAGCCACTGTGCCTGAAGAGCAGAAGAGAGGTAAGGCTGATGCGCCTGAGGAGAAAAAGAAGAAGGATGAGAAAAGGAAAGTAAAGGCTGCTGAGCCTGAGGATAAGGAGAAGAAGAAAAAGAAGGAAAAGGTCTCTAGAACCCTACTGGATGAGTCAGATGAAGACGTCCACGTAAAAGATAATGCTGCGCCCCCTTCCACCTGCGCATAAGTCAACGCGTGCATCTACTCCTGCGCCCTAAGAGGAAGATGAATTTGAAGGTGATTTCAATGACCCACTCATCAGCCCTTCCAAATCCACTAGAACCTCTAGGGCTGCACCATCTCAGGAGGAGATTCCCAAGGATACGCACAAGGAAACTTCTAGTGAGGATAATATCCCACTGTCTGCAAAGAAGTCTACTCCCAAGCGCCGAGTTAAGAAGGTTGCTACCAAGAAACGTACCTCAAACCGTACTGTGGAAGATTTATCTGATGTTGAATCAGATCCTCCAATGCATTCTCCTTCGAGCACTGAAAAGACTGCGCGTGAAATTGCAAGGGAAGCAAGGCTAGCCGCAATTGCGCAGAGAAACATTGCGCAGTAGGCCCCACCAGTCTTCATTGATGGTGAAGGCTTTGATCATGATGCGCCTGATCCTACTGTTTATGAGGATGCGCCTATAGTTGAAGATGGCGAAGACTCAAGCTCAGAATATTATGAGGTCCATCATTCTCCTATCCATGCGCATCACTCTCCAGTTCATGTGCAAGAGACTCCTGCTGCTGCTACCACTCCTGTGCAACCTACTGGAGCTTCACAGACTTCTCCAATTATTCCTGCTGTAACTCCAGCAACTGCTCCCTCAGATCCTTCAAGTTCAACAACTGACATGCGCCAAGTCTTAGCCATGCTTCAGACTATCCAGGCAAATCAATTTGCTGCGCAAACCCAGCATTTCCAGGTGGTCACTGCGCAAGCCAAAATTCAAGAACAGCTGGATGTGCAGTCTGTAAGGCTAGATGCGCAAGCCAGTTTACTTCAAGTTATTGATTGTGCCATTAAGGGGGAGAGTTCAAAAAAGGCAACCGGTTCTACTGCTGCTGATGCGCAGGTAACCAGTTCTGCAGCTGCGCATATGCCCCAAATTTATGAAGCGCTCTGCCATGACTTAGAGCATGACTTTGGTATTATTACCACTGCGCTCTCGAAGATTCCCTCTATGCATGGTTTGTCAGAAGCTCTTAGCACTTTGGAAAATACTCTCTCTGAGGTAATCCAGATTGAAACTGCCAAAGTTATAAACACCATTGGTAACTTTGCGCCTAGGGATTCCAGCCCTTCCTCCTCCATCGATGCACTAAAATCTCATGTCACTCACTGCTTAGTTCAGTTCAGTGATACATTCAATGGAGCCATGAATCAAGCTATGCTGGATATGCAAGCAAGCCAAAATATGGTTCAAGTTGGGTTGACCAAAACTCTTGCGGATGCGCAGAAGGAGATTCTGGATTCTGTTGCTTCTGCTTAGCAATATCTGGCTAACCAATTTGGTTCCCTTGAGAATACTTTTAACAGAGTCTCTGAAGAACTTCAGAAAGACAATGATCTGATGCACTCCGGCATGAAGACTTATGTTAACCAGGCTGTAGAATACAACGCCAAGTTTCAAGCTCTCAAGATCGAGTTAATGGACAAAATTACCGGCCTGCGGAACGAGCTTAGGGAAGCACTCTCTAGGATTCACAGAGACTAGAAGTGTAATTTTTTTGTTGCGCAAAATGTATGTTTTTGATGCGCACATTACTTTTGCTTTTGATTTTTATTTCCATGTAAAACTTGTACCTGTAACTCAAATCATTCAAGTTTTAATGACAAGAATGCATCATTGGTTTTCACAAAACTTTGTTCAATTCAAACTTTTCGTTTGTGTAGCAATGAATGTTTTATCTAAACCCAATATCATGCGCATACTCATATCTGCTCATATTTCATTGCATGATGTTTAAACATTCAGTTTAAACGCATACTCAAACTTAAACTCATTATTTTTTCGTATGCTCTGAATGATATTTTTGTCTTTCCCTTTATGTAAGTTATTCTTTTGGATAGACTAGAAATCTATAACACTGTCTAGTGTGTGCATGGACTTGAGACATGATTTACCATTTACATTCTTATGGACATGTTTTTATCAAGTACCTTGTATTGCCTTTGTTGTAGTAGGTAATGGCATCAATCATTTAGAGGGAGATTGTTGGGTATGCTTATTATTTAACCATCCTAATTATGTTAGAATTGATTGATACCATCACCTAAGTTTATTTTAAGGACTTTAGGACCCTATGTAAGAAGTTTTATAACTTCAATTTTTAGCTAAGTCCTCCTTATAGACTAGGCTTAGTGTTTAGGGCTGAAGCTTTGGATTTGAGGTCTCATGAGCAAATATCTAAGTGTGATGCGCATGACCTTCATGCGCAGCACCATTTGCGCACTTCAATGCGCATGATTTTCAGGCGCAGCGCAGATATACCTTAGTCAAATCTCTTATTTCCTGACCTCACCTTTGTATAGCTTTGAAAGCGTTATGTAAAGCTACGCTTTTTGGTATGAGTCAAAGTGCTGATGTGGACAATCGAAAAGACGTGCACACTCAGCATACACGTGGATGAAGAGACGTGCCTCAGTTTGAAATTCAAATTGAAGACAGCTGTTCACCCTTCTAGAAGATATCTGAAAGCTGTCAACTTGCTGTCTCCAACGGCTATAAAGGACAGCTGCGCACCAATCACATTGTGACAGCACATCGTCCTTGTTGAAGCTCCCCAACGGCTAGTTCTAGGAGCTCCACTATAAATAGCCAGCTCTTCCTCATTTTCCAAGCTGCTTGTGCTTTTTCTTTCAAAGAGAAAGATTTGAAGATTTGAAGATTGCTTGCTCATTTCCATAATTCCCAAGAACAACCTTCATACCTTCATACTCAATCCAAGCCCAGATCCTATAAGCCTTTGTATCACCAGAATTCTTTGTGCTTTCCATCATACGATTCATAGAGCCCATAATTCTATCACACACACACCTCTTGAAGTTTTGATCTTATCGATCTTACTTCTAGAGATACACCGGTTATTGTCTAGGATTTTTTCTTTCATAGATTATAGATCTTTGAGTTAGTTTGTTCTAAATCGTTGTAACTTGTAACTCTCTCATATTATAAGATCTTCATTAGAAGTCCAAGACTAACCATCTTGGTAGAGGACGTAGATCTTTTCCCGATCGAACCTCTCCAAATAGCTTGTCTATTTATTGTGCTTTGTTTTCCACTATTAAGCTTTACTTATATATTGCTTTGTTTGATCTTTGTAGTTACATTGCACAGATTGAATTGTGTTTGTATGCTTATTGCCTTAGTTCCATTTTGCGCCAATCTTTAAGCAACTTAGTGCGTGCGTATTTACACTTCTGCGCATACTCCCTGCGCATAAGTGATTGCTTTAATTTTCCGCTGTGCATTTCACATTCTTGTTGCGCGCTATACTTAGCCAAAATAAGACCTGTGTGCATTAGCCATTGTTTTGGAAAAGGGTTTGAAAAGAATTTTAAAAACGCTATTCACCCCCCCCCCTCTAGCATTTTTCATACCGTTGTTGCCCTTCTGGGACCAACATGTCGGTCATCCCCCTTGAAGAAACTGCCAATCTTGGTCTCTTTCGGATCTTCGTCCGTCCCCAGATTAACTGTTTGCATTTCTTCGGCATCAATAGGACCATTTCCGCCACGAAGACCTACTTACTTATTAATTTCTTTTAAGATTTGTTCATTTTCTTGATCTATCTCGTCATATGACTCATTATTATCTAATTCGTTAGAGTTAATAGTTAATTCATCATTTAGGACTCTAGCAATCTCGGGATACTCAGAAAGATCTATTTTTTCATTAAGAAAGTAAGGGAATACATGTTCCGCGATGGCATCCAAGTCCTCTTGGGTGAGCTCATCGGTAGCGGTATCTGACTCTAAGGTAAGAGTTTCAAATTTTCTTTCTCTATGGGGATGGGGAGTATATCCTAATTCTTTGATCAGGAACTCTTCACTTGCTATGGGTCCCCCAGTTGTATACCAATTCTGAATAGGCTCGTTACTCTTCTCGATGATTTTGTTATAGTCTTGGTTTGGAGCGTCCCCCTTGTCTATTGCATTAATCTGAGTGTCCTCTAGCTTGGAAAGGTTGAGAAATTGGTGCAGTAGGTCTTCTCCCAACACAAAGTCCCACTCACTGAATGCTTCGGCCTTGGTACCCCCTAATTCTCGAGGTATCCACGAGAATTGCATCTGTTATGTTTCAAGCGAGTATGGATCACAGTCACCGAAGATTTCGAAGCCCGATTGGCGCTTCCCCCTATGGTCGATCCATGGTTCAGGGAACATAAACTATGGCAAGTTTTCCCCCTCGCGCACAAAGTACCCATTTAGAGTCTTTCGATAGGGCAGTGCCAGTGGCACAATGTATGAAGTCCAATCCCTTTCATCTTTAGGGATGCCCTGGAGTGGTGACACATACCCTAGGCCATATTCTGGGAGGTATAGAACAACAGGTGGTGGTTCTTTTATCCCTTTTAAATGCTTTCCAAGTCCAAGACCGGGGAAGTACCATTATTTTAGCATCATGTTAAGTACTGGGCGTGTTTCGGAGAATGGAATCGTCTTAGAATAGTCATTTTCATTGTGTACTTCTACCATCTATACACTACTTTCTTTTTGGATTTTGAATCCATTGAAGAGGTGGTCAGTTGCCTCATGCTGAATTTCTAAGATCGGGCTAGCAGTAACTAGTTCCCCAAGTACAATGACAATTGTGTCGTTGTGTTTAAACTTAACACATTGATGGAGAGTCAATGGTACTCCTCCCGCTTGATGTAGCCACGGGCGTCCTAGAAGAAGGTTGAAAGAGGAAGGGATGTCAATGACTTGGAATTACGCCTTTGTAGTTATCTCTCCCACTACAACTGTTAGGGTGATCGCCACTATAGGTGAGCGTGCAGTACAGTCAAATCCTCGTACAGTAAGAGTTGATGGTTTTAGCTCTCTCGAGGTAAGGCCAAGCGTTACCATGACTTTCTTCGGTAAGACATTTATAGCGGACCCATTGTCTACTAGGATTCTAGGGATTCGATGCCCATGGACCCTTGCGATTATGTAGAGAGCTTCGGTGTGTCCTCCACCATACTGTGGTAGATCTAAGTCAGTAAATGTGATCACATTGCCAAATTGGATTTGGCCTACCATTTGCGTTAACTCTTCGGGAGTTATTTCTTTGGGCACTTCGACTTGGGATAAAGATTTAGAGATCATCATTCGATGGTTATGGGATGAGCCTAACAGATCCCATATGGAAATGTTGGCTTGAGTTTTCTTTAATTGTTTAAGAAGTGGATCGTCAAGCTCAACGGGTTCGGGCTTTTTCGAAGATGATGGATCTTCTACTCTTGGATCTTTGTTGATTATGACTCGACCGGAGCGGGTGAGTAGATTAACATCTTCTTTATTATTCTTTCTATCTAGTACTTGATCCCGAGACAACATGTAACAGAAAGAAATTTCATTATTAAGCTTTGGAGTACTCTCGCCCACATTTGGAACTAGGCCAGTAGTCTCCCCTTTTTCACTAGATATCTCCATTACATTGATCCCTCCTCCCGCAGTTGGGAGAGGGTTTGTCACCACATTAGGAACCCATAGCTGTTTAGAGTCTATGAGATCCTGGATCACATCTTTGAGGTGGTGACACGAGTTGGTGTCGTGACCGGTGGCCCTATGGAACTTGCAGAAGAGATGATGAGCATGATTGAGAGGGAAGTATTTGGGAATAGTGGGCTTCCTCGGTGTGATTTTTCCGGCTTCTACAAGGGTGTCGAACATTTGACTTTTGGTGACGCCTTCTAGCTTGCTATAAGTCCTCTGTCTTGTTTTAGCTTTGGATTCAACTTCCATCTTGTAACATTCTCTTTGAGCTTGTAGACATGCTTGGAGCATGTCGACCTTCTTTTCATAGTATTCCTCTTGCATGAGTAAGCCCTTTTAAAGTGCATTGACCTCCTCTTCTCGGGTTAGTAACTGATTTTGGAGAAATTTGATTTCTCTGTCGAAGAATCCCTTTTGTGTTTGTAGACAGGTCATGAATTCTTCTTCTATCTCTCTCTTGAAGCGGGCGTATAGGACCGTAGCATATACTTCGGAGAGTTGACTCAGTTCCCCCTCTAGTCGAGCTTTGAGGTCGTTGAGTTCTTGAGTAAACTTGGCGCTTGACATTGTGTTGGGAGTGTGGATCTAATTTGCTGATCGGACGGACCTAGAGTGTAGAAACTGTGTCAAATCCAGGCTGGGGTCCCAACAAGTTGGATTTTATGAAATAGGGTTGACCAACACGGCAGATTCACAGAAAAGGAGAGATGTCTCGTACGAGACATCTAACCTAACAGCCAGATTTGTAGTTTTTATTCCTATTGGTCGGATGGAATTTAATCCATTTTGATAGGTTACTACTCTAGTTCGTCCTGGAACAATGGATTCTGTCACCCTATAATATGAGCCCCTTATTTTTCACAGGTACTGCACTCTCCCAAACGGACAATTCGGGCAAAGGTCCCATATTCTCATCGGAATCCACCATTCAATTAACCAAACCTAAGTGATTCCGTAGTTGTTTTGAACTTTGTTAAACAACGCATTAATGCAATCAAACCTTGTAAATTTTAAGGGACAACCGAAAGGGACATGTTGAACGGTGCGGTCGAAACTAAGCCAAAATGGCATCCACAATCCCGCACAGAATAGTGAAAGTAGGAAAACACAAGCTCGGATTCCCGTAGAGAGGTTCTCTATTCTTTCAAAATCCTTTGTTCAACATTTTACCGAAGGGACATTCGTCATATTCACAAGAGAGGATTATAGATTGTAAAGATGCGTTATCTTGGGCAAAGATTAAAACAACCCTAAGAATTGAACCGACCGGTCTCGAGGAGTGTCTTATTAGATAGTATTTATGCATGAGGTTGATGCAAGGCTTATAGCTAAGGCTCCCCATGAGCACAGTCTAGGAGCGTGTCACGGAGTGGGTACACCATCTTTGGAGAGACCGGCGAGGGCCATTCGTTAGAATGGGGGTGCTGACCGACATTCATCCTCCGATTAGGACCCGGGTTTATAGAGTATGTAGTGTAATTATTCTACATGCGTGCACGTGTGTGAGAGTCAAGATCTAGGTGTCAAAGATAAAATAGAGAGTTTATTTTTTAAAGTAAAAGAAAAACATGCAATGGCCGGGCCAAGTGGCTGCCTACGTTTCCCTCTTGGGGAGGAACTCAGGCCATCGTAGTTCACCCATAAAGCAAACGCATGTAAAGCAAGGAATGAAACAAAATATCAAGTACTCTTACAAAACAAGGGTTAGCCTTATAATATATGGGGAGTTTCTTTGTCGTTAGGGAGGTCCTAAGACTCAGAAACAGAGGGGAGAGCGGATCTAAAACCCTGTGTACATGTTTGAACTGAATGAAAATCCTTTTCAAACCAGAGAGTCAGACCAGCCAGGCAGAGCTTGTAACGACCCGAAAACCCGCCTCTATTTTCTTAGTAATAAATAAATATTTAATTATTTATTTATTTCTTATTTATTTATTTAAATTATTTATTTATCTAAATAAAATTTGTGTGCAATTTATGTTTCATAATAATTTATGCCTAGCATTTTATTTGAGTTATTTGTGCTAGTGTAGTAGTGTTGGGACTTGGTTGTAGTAGGGAGTTTAATTGTAATTGTCACGACCCGAAATCTAGGCTCTATTTTATTAGTAATAAATAATTATTATTTACTTATTTGCTAATTTATTTATTTAAATTATTATTTATTTAAATATTTATGTGTGCGTTTTATGCATTATATTAATTTATGCCTAGCATTTTATTTGGGTCATTTGGGTTAGTGTAGTATTGTGTTAGTAGAAGGGAGGGGCCTAAATGTAATTTTTTTAAATAATTTCCCTACTCCTTCTCTTCTCCCTCACCCTCTCCCTCACTCTCTCCATCCCCCTCTCCCAGCAAACTCCCTCTCTCTCTCTCCATTGTGGGTAAGTTTCTTTCTCTTTCCTTCTCTCTTCATTATCTTCCTCTTCCTCTCATAATCTCTCATTTCTTAAAACTTGAAATGTGTTTAGATCGTCGATAGGATCGCGTAGAATCAAAAATATTCGAATTCCGTCATCTTTAAGAATTTTCAAGTAAGTTGCTTTACCCCCATTTTATGCTAAAATGCTCATAACATGTTTCTACAATGCTTTAATTGTTATATTTGAAGTTTGGTTGAGTTTGGAATTGATTTGGAATTTATTTGAGTTTTTGGCTAAAATGGTGATTTTGTGAATGTTGGGTTTGATTCTTGGTTTTGGTTGACAAATGGTGTTATTTGGATCCCCATCCTAGTTATAAATCGTTTTGGTACATTTTGGAACTTGTTGGTTGTGTTGATTTTGAGTTGTGGGTGAATTGGGTAAGAAAATGAAGAACCCATTTCTTCCTTCCCGAATTCCAGCAGTTCAGAAGATTGGGCGACCGCCCAAAAATGTCTGGGCGACCGCACATCTATCTGAAAGCTTTTGTTCTTGTTTGAGGGCTTGTTTGGGCGACCGCACAGTCCCTGGTGGGCGGTGTAGATACCCCGGGGAACCACGGCTTGGCTAGAGCGGTGAATTATCCTAGGATGTCTAACTTGTTTTAGATTGTTTAGAGTCGCCACCTATGTTTTAAAGGAAGATAAGAAAAACCTAGAAATAGCCTAATTTATGTACAAAACCAGAGATTCGGGAGAGAAGGGTTCGGGGGTTAGGTGACGGAGTGGGAAGTACTTAAACACCCACTCCGCCCCGCTTACGCGGGTCTTGCTACTATTGGTGTTCTAATATTTACATGTCCTTCAATTAATTAAATAGAAATGTGCTAATAATTGTGATGAGAAGAAAAGGGGAAATAAAGGGGAAATAAAATAGAATTGTTTTATTTATTTAATGATAAAGATTACATGTAACAAGTAATGTTAAAGAATTACATTAAGAGGTGAAGAGAAATTAACATGGTGAATTAAAGTTAAGATTAAAATGTAGGGAGATAACCTTAACTAACTTCAATATGTGAAGTAGTCATGTTGGTCATGTCCCATTAATGGGGATTGCATACATTGACTAGAACATGAATAGAATAAAAAGAAGAAGACTTGTACCTTTAGAAAGAAGACTTCAAACTTGGACTTGAAAATGATGTTGTTGTGTAGAGATTTGTGTAGAGTTTCGTTGTGTAAAACTCTTGTTGGGAGAATTTGTGTAGGGAAAATGATATAGAATTTGTGTAGAGTGAAAGTTCCAAGTCTAAAAATGAGGTCCAAAAAGAAGTCCAAAAAGAAGTCCAAGGTCCAAAAAGAAGTAGAGAAGAGATCCCCTCCAATGATGGATTGGAGGGGTTTTTATAGTTGAAAGGGGATGTTTTTGGTGCCAATTCGCGGTCACAAAGAAATATTTCCCGGGTGAAATCCATGCAAAACAAGCAAGAGAGGGATTCTTGGGAGAAAATCTGTAACTGACGCCCCAGAGGCGCGCGCTTCCGGATGTACCATCGGAAGGCGCGCGCTTCTGACCTCAAAAGGCGGAGGCGCGCGGCTTTGAAAAGGTAATTTTGACAGAATGGACTAGAAAGTTAATTCTGTTATGCAGTTCAGTCCAAAACTAACGGAATCAGTTAGGAACTTAACAGAAGTAACAGAAATTAACAAAAACAAGTTAAATAAAAATACTATGTATGCAATCGGGGTGAGAGGTCCAAGGCGGGGTGTCTACAGGCGGCCGCACAGACCTCTGAAAGTTTACATTTGTTAATTTGTGTGATTGAAGAATGCGTTTTGGTCTAAGTCTTGGGTGTCCTTCTAGTTGACCTTAGTGATCATCGTAGTACACTCTAGTGATAGAATTGGGTCCTTTGTGATCAAGTTTGTGTTTGAAATTAATTAAGTGTTAATTGAGATTATTGGAACACTTTATTGTGCGTTGTGGGTACATTTCACTTTCTTGGTGACTTCTTGGTATGATTCCCTACTTTGGAATCAATGGTTGTTTATCGTGCTAGCATTTTATTACTTAGCCTTTACGTGAAAGTCCAGCTGGTATTTTGTGTGTGTTTGGGCGATGCGTAACATTATGATGGCACGGCCAAGTCCATTGTGATGTTGACCATTGTTTTGCCCCATTATTACCCTCCTCCAGATTGGCCTTGGATGTGAGAAGAGCTAGCTCCTTTGTGTGCATTTTAGCTTTACTTGGAGCATGACTTTGTGGCATGTCTCCCGTCCCTTGTGACACTTCATTTGGTTATTGGTTCCGGTACCGGGGATTTCTCTTCAGCTTTCATGCTATTATGAAGATGATGATTTGTTGATTATTGAAGCTGCGCAGCGACCTTTATTTGGTTCTTCGGTTTGGAAAACCTTGGCTATATCCTTTGTTATGTGTTTATTTCCGCTGCTATCTGTTATGTGATAAATGCTATGTGTTATGTGATATTTATTCTTGCTTATTGCTTCTTGCATCATAGCATGTCATGTAGTTGCATTAGTAACTTATTGAGATTTATCTCACCCCCTTTCTTTTTATCTTTGTTTTTCCTTAACCCCCCCCCCCCAGGTGCTAAGGATTAGTCTCGCTGATCACGAGAAAGAGGACGTCGAGTGTGGATACATTCTTTTGGGGAAAGTTGTTATAGGTTGGTTTACATTATATAAATGTGTAACCTTTTGGGATAGTTGTACAAAACAATGACGTCATCAAGAATTGTACATTTATATTTTGTTAAGCATAAACTTGTGGAAGTTTATGATAGTTGTATTTGGTTATTATCAAACTTGGATTTGTAAAATTTTGGATCATCACCTTTTGGTATCAAATGGAATTTTTTAACTTCGGTATTTCATAGTTTTGGTTTTAAGTCGACGTCCAGCTCGCGGTCTCGGGCCCGCGGGGTTCGGGGTCGCGACAGTTGGCATCAAAGCCATGGTTTGGCTCTAAGTATAAGTCTAGGTGGACTAGTATGACCTAGGAGGGTAGTAGTGTGCGGAGTGATTAACGGTTGGTGTTGTATGCAGGTACTTGGTTACAATGGTTCGTAGAAGGAGTGGTGAAGGTAGTACCGGTAATGCAAATCAGAATGACACAAGGGAAGAAGCACGTGCTATGTTTCAAGGCATGTTCGAGGCGGCCATGAAGGCCATACATGATCAAGGTCCGAGGGTAGAGCAAGCACCACCCCGTTATGGTTTGGAGCAATTCTTGAAACTGAAACCGGTTGAATTCAATGGGGAACCCGATGTTCGGAAAGCCGAGTTGTGGATTGAGTCGTTGGAGAAGATTTATGAGGTATTTGGTTGCACGGATGTGGATAGGGTCCGGTTCGCGGCTTATAAGCTTGTGGGTGCCGCCGAGCATTGGTGGAAAGGGGTCAAAGCTAGTTGGGATGACACTCACACGGTTTATGCGTGGGAGTTGTTTGTGCGCAAATTCAAGGAACATTTCATTCCAGTTGTTGATCAAAACCGAAAGGAGATCGAGCTGCTCAACTTGGAGCAAGGTTTATTGTCTATAGCTCAATACTCGGCTAAGTTCACATAATTAGCCCGGTATTGTGACTATTTGGTGAGGACCGAGGAACAAAAAGCTATGAGATTCATTCGGGGATTGAAGACCTCCATCCGTACTCAACTTATAGCCTAGAGGATTGTGACATTTCAGGATGCGGTAGACCGTGCCAATCTTATAGAGCAAGATATTAGGGAACATAAGAGGAACACCGAGGTGGCCAACCCGAGTAAGCAAGGAGCGCAGAGCAAGTCACAACCAAGGATTGATAATCGAGGTAACTTTGGGGGAAAATCTCAGTCCCGAGGGCAACCGATCCCAAGGAACCTGGGTACCACTTCCGAGAACCAAGGGAACCAAATTAGGAGGCTTTGTTCGTATTGTCAAAAGGAGGGTCATTCTGAGGACCGGTGTTGGAAGAAGCAGGGAAGGTGCACCAATTGTGGTCAAATGGGTCACTTTGTAAAAGATTGCCCGAGAGGTAGAGGACAAGCATCCGGGTCAGGAGTTGGTAATAATCAAGGTCAGAAAAGGGATGCCGCTGGGAAGCCCAAAGTTCAAGGAAAGGTTTATGCCATGAATCAACAACAAGCTACCGATGATCCATCCGTTATTGGAGGTATTGTTTCTGTGTCTAATGTGAGCGCACGAGCGTTAGTAGATCCAGGATCATCTCATTCATACATTTCTGTGCAATTTGCTTCCATGTTAAATGCTGCATTCGAGTCTTTACCGTACGTGCTAGAGGTGTCAACCCCTATAGGAGAATGCTTGATTTCTGATCTAGTCTTTCGTGCTTGTGATGTGGTTATTTGTGGTCGTGTCCTTTGTGCGGATTTGGTAGTTCTTCCTATCCAAGACTTTGATGTCATTTTGGGTATGGATTGGTTGAGCAAGTTTCATGCTTCCGTTGATTGCCGTAAGAAAACTGTTACTTTTTCTATTCCCGATGTGCCTAAATTTGTTTTTGAGGCTAGCCCTTTGAGTAGAAAAGTTCGTTTAATTTCTTATGTGAAAGCGAGAAAATTATTGCATAGTGGTTGTGAGGGGTATTTGGCTAGTGTTCTTGATACTAGGAAGGAATCCCCTAGTTTGGTTAGTGTTCGGGTAGTTCAGGAATTTCCCGATGTTTTCTCTACCGAGTATGATATGCCTCCCGATCGTGAGATAGAATTTTGTATAGATCTTTTGCCGGGTACGGCTCCGATTTCGAAAGCACCGTACAGGTTGGCTCCCGCAGAGTTGAAGGAATTAAAGGTTCAGTTTCAAGAGTTGCTTGATCGAGGGTTTATCCGCCCTAGTGTTTCCCCGTGGGGAGCACCGGTTTTGTTCGTGCGGAAGAAAGATGGTTCGTTGAGATTGTGTATAGATTACCGGAAGTTGAATCAGGTTCCGGTGAAGAACAAGTATCCTCTACCGCACATTAACGATTTATTTGATCAGCTTCAAGGGTCCGTGGTTTTCTCTAAACTTGATTTGAGGAGTGGGTACCATCAGTTGAAGGTTCGATCGGAGGATATTCCGAAGACTGCTTTTCGCACTCGTTATGGTCATTATGAGTTCTTGGTTATGCCGTTTGGGTTGACTAACGCGCCTGCAGTGTTTATGGATTTGATGAACCGAGTTTTCCATCCTTATCTTGACTCGTTCGTGTTGGTTTTTATTGATGACATACTCGTCTACTCTAAATCTCGAGAGGAGCAAGAGCAGCACTTGAGGACAGTTTTATCCGTTCTTGCGCGGGAGAAATTATTTGCGAAGTTCAGTAAATGCAAATTTGGCTCGAGAAGGTGTCATTTCTGGGTCATGTGATTTCTAAAGACGGGATTTCTGTGGACCCGTCGAAGATTGAAGCTATAGTGGATTGGAAGAGACCCGAGTCAGTGACCGAGATCAGAAGTTTTCTGCGTTTAGCCGGTTATTACCGAAGATTTATTGAGGGGTTTTCGAGTATTGCTACTCCGATGACTCAGTTGACCCGGAAGAATGTCCCGTTTGTGTGGACCGAGAAATGTGACAAGAGTTTCGAGGAATTGAAGAAGAGGTTGACTACCGCACCGATCTTGACTTTGCCTAATGGGAGCGATGGCCTAGTGATTTACAGTGATGCTTCGAAAGAGGGTTTGGGTTGTGTGTTGATGCAGAACAGAAAAGTGATTGCTTATGCTTCGAGGAAGTTGACCCCGAGTGAACAGGATTAGCCGACTCATGATATGGAGTTGGCGGCGATAGTCTTTGCGTTGCACAAGTGGAAGCATTACCTTTATGGAGCGAAGTTTGAAATTTTTACGGATCACAAGAGTTTGAAATACCTTTTCTCCCAGAAAGAGTTGAACAACCGACAGCGCCGATGGATGGAATTGTTGAAGGATTATGATTGTACGATTTCTTATCATCCGGGAAAGGCTAATGTGGTAGCCGATGCGATTAGCAAGAAATCTTATGTGTCTTCGATGATGGTCCGTGAGTGGAAAATGCTTGAGGATATCCGAGATTGGTCTCCTCGTGAATCGAGACATGGGGCTATTTTTGCGAATATTAGGGTGTCTCCGACCCTAAATCAAAGAATTAAGGAAGCTCAGAAAGAAGATCCCGAGTTAGTGAAGGTAATGGGTAAATTGAAGGAAAAGAATTTCGAGGATTTTTCTTTGAGTTCGAGTGGAGTTTTGACTTTCCGTGGTCGTTTGTGTGTACCCGATGTTGGTGGGATAAAGAGGCAAGTTTTAGATGAGGGTCACAAATCGAGGTATACTATTCATCCGGGCAGTACGAAGATGTATGAGGATTTGAAGCAACAATTTTGGTGGATTAATATGAAGAGGGAAATAGCCGAGTACGTTTCGAAGTGTTTAACTTGTCAGCAGGTCAAAGCCGAGCATCAGAGACACGCGGGACTACTTCAGCCGTTAGAGATTCCCGAGTGGAAATGGGAGCATGTGATTATGGATTTCGTTACGGGACTACCTCGTACCCGTAGGAAGTATGACAGTGTTTGGGTAATAGTGGATAGATTGACCAAGAGTGCCCATTTCTTGCCTATTGATATCAGATATTCGATGGAGAAGCTTGCGACCCTTTACATTGATGAGATCGTTAGATTGCATGGGGTTCCGCTTAGTATTGTGTCAGATCGAGACCCGAGGTTTACTTCTAGATTCTGGAAGGCGTTTCAGGAAACTTTGGGTACAGATTTGTGATTCAGTACGGCTTTTCATCCTCAGACAGACGGTCAATCCGAGAGGACTATTCAGATTTTGGAGGATATATTGCGAGCTTGTTCGATAGACTTCTCCGATTCTTGGGATTCACATTTACCGTTAGTGGAGTTCTCCTACAACAACAGTTATCAGGTTAGTATCGAGATGGCACCGTTTGAGGCCTTGTATGGGAGGAAATGTAGATCGCCTATTTGTTGGGATGAGGTTGGTGAAGCGAAGATTGTGGGTATTGATTTGCTTCAGGATTCAGTTGAAAAGGTTAGAGTTATCCAGGATCGATTGAAAACAGCCCAGAGTCGACATAAGAGCTACGCAGATAACCGAAGGCGAGATCTTAGTTTTCAGACAGGTGATTTGGTGTTCTTGAAAGTATCTCCGAAGGTGGGTATTCGTAGGTTTGGGAAGAAAGGCAAATTGGCTCCGAGGTTTATTGGTCCGTTCGAGATTTTGGGAAAGGTTGGACTTCTTGCGTATCGTCTTGCGTTAACGCCATCTTTGGACCGGTTGCACAACGTGTTCCACGTTTCTATGCTTCGGAAGTATGTTCATGATCCATCTCACGTGTTACCGAGTGTACCGGAGGATATAGAGCCCGATATGACTTATGAGGAACGACCGGTCCGGATCCTTGATTCTAAAGTTCAAGAGTTGAGGAACAAAAGCATTTCGTTGGTTAGAGTTCTTTGGAGGAATCATAATATCGAGGAGTCGACGTGGGAGCTCCGAAATGAGATCGAGAGGAGATACCCGTGGCTTTTTAATTCGGGTAAGTCTCGTTAAAATTCGGGTCGAATTTTCTTTAAGGGGGAGTGAATGTCACGACCCGAAATCTAGGCTCTATTTTATTAGTAATAAATAATTATTATTTATTTATTTGCTTATTTATTTATTTAAATTATTATTTATTTAAATATTTATGTGTGCGTTTTATGCGTTATATTAATTTATGCCTAGCATTTTATTTGGGTCATTTGGGTTAGTGTAGTATTGTGTTAGTAGAAGAGAGGGGCCTAAATGTAATTTTTTTAAATAATTTCCCTACTCCTTCTCTTCTCCCTCACCCTCTCCTCACTCTCTCCATTCCCCTCTCCCAGCAAACTCCCTCTCTCTCTCTCCATTGTGGGTAAGTTTCTTTCTCTTTTCCTTCTCTCTTCATTATCTTCCTCTTCCTCTCATAATCTCTCATTTCTTAAAACTTGAAATGTGTTTAGATCGTCGATAGGATCGCGTAGAATAAAAAATATATCGAATTCCGTCATCTTTGAGAATTTTCAAGTAAGTTTCTTTACCCCCATTTTTATGCTAAAATGCTCATAATATGTTTCTACAATGCTTTAATTTTTATATTTGAAGTTTGGTTGAGTTTGGAATTGATTTGGAATTTATTTGAGTTTTTGGCTAAAATGGTGATTTTGTGAATGTTGGGTTCGATTCTTGTTTTGGTTGACAAATGGTGTTATTTGGATCCCCATCCTAGTTATAATCGTTTTGGTACATTTTGGAACTTGTTGGTTGTGTTGATTTTGAGTTGTGGGTGAATTGGGTAAGAAAATGAAGAACCCATTTCTTCTTCCCGAATTCCAGCAGTTCAGAAGATTGGGCGACCGCCCAAAAATGTCTGGGCGACCGCACATCTATCTGAAAGCTTTTGTTCTTGTTTGAGGCTTGTTTGGGTGATCGCACAGTCCCTGGTGGGCGGCCGTACAGACCTCTGGAAGTTTACATTTGTTAATTTGTGTGATTGAAGAATGCGTTTTGGTCTAAGTCTTGGGTGTCCCTTCTAGTTGACCTTAGTGATCATCGTAGTACAC
>JAOWBW010000990.1:626422-684975 GCA_026119855.1 Campanula takesimana
AAAATCAAGTGTGCAATCGGGGTGAGCGGTCCAAGGCGGGTGTCTACACCCTATTGTTTTTTTTTATTAAAAATAGAAAAAAGTGAAAAAAAAAACGTTGACTCTTATACTTTAAATTAATAGGCAAACTAGTCTTATACATTAAATATAAGAGTTGATTTCAATTTGACCAAATATGAGAGTCAACATTAATAAAATATTAATTTTATCTTTGTGAAAAAATGACTCTTATACTACAATTATAAGTGGAGAATTGGTCTTATACACCAAGTATAGGAGTTTGACCGGGATTTTGACCAAATAGTAATTTAGTTATTTTTTTAAAAAATAAAATGTGAAAAATATGTCAAATATGTCAAATATATTACTTTTATACTTCAAGTATAATAAGGGAATTAGTCTTATACCGAGCAACTAGTTAATAAAATGTGATTTTTTCTTATAAACAATTTAGATCCATTATACTCCCTCCGTCCCGCCGGAAACTTCAAAAAAAAATTATGGCACAAGAATTAAGGGAAAAAGTGAAAAAGGTGATGTGTTGTGAGTGTTGATAGTTGAGTGTGAGAGAGAAAGTGGGGTAGATAATAGTTAGTGGGTTAGTGGATGTGAGTATGAGAAGTGGGACCCACTAATTAAAAAGTATTAAAAACTTTCCATTTATGGATTTTGCAATTTCTATGGGACGCCCAAAATGGTAAGTTTTGCAATTTTCGGCGGGACGGAGGGAGTAGTTGTTAAAAATATTTTCTTCAATTTTCTATTTTTTTTCTTAAAGATTTGATGTTTTTGTAACTATTTTGTAATCTCATTAAATGATTGGGAAATCTTATTTATTTTCATTGATATTAATCAGTTATTAATACTAAATATTGTACACCCAACAACAAATCAGGTAGTGGTTCAGTGGTTAAGATTCAACTTTGGTAGCTATTCATCCTAGGTTCGATGAACCTAACATAATCATTTTCAAGTAATATTCTGGGTATCAGGAGGGCAATTACGACTTTTCGGGGGCTAGGGGTGTTGCTGGGTTTTTACACAATCATTTTCTTGAAATTTGGCGAGTGGCGGGCTGGGCCATGCAAACGGGAAAGCAAGGTGTGTGGACCGGGGCCAAGGCTGATTTGTTAGGAGGTTTGCAGCGGGCCTCATGTAATATTCTGGGTATCAGGAGGGCAATTACGACGTTTCGGGGGCTAGGGGTGTTGCTGGGTTTTTAAATCTGTTGAGTCCTAATTCATAATAAACTTAAGTATGAGGGGCTCTTATGTCCAAAGCCCTTGTTTTTTTTTCATAATCTCTCGGGAAAAACTATATTTTCACAATATATTTTATATGTATTATTAGAACCCCCACCAATTTCTAGGACATGAGAAAAAGAACCAAATATATTAATATTAATCACCGACATAATACTGATAGCATTCCAAAATCTGCAAATCAACAAAATATTTTCAAAATTCTTCATCCTGATAACGCTTTTCACTCCTATATGTGCTTTACAATTCACTAATTTTGATTTCGTTTTTGGTTATTTTTATGAGAAAAATCACCCAAGTTTGGTTCGAGATCGACACTAAAATTTAACCGGATGTTGGGGAGTTGCAATTTCAACCGGAGGTGCACTGCTATGAGACCTCTATATGCCAACCCGCCCGCCTAAAAATAATTCCCACCCCCCCCCCCCACACACAACTTTTTTTTCCTCATCAAACAAATGAAACACTTTTAATAAAGGAACATAATACTTTTTTTGAAATGTAACTATAATATTGCAGAAAATGAATTGAGGATAGAATAAGATTTATGCAAAACCATTGTGACATTTATAATAAATGAATGCAATTTTTTTCTCAGTTGTAACAATTTCTATTCTGAAATGTAACATTTCTTTTTGAAATGTAACAATTTTTATTTTGAAATGTAACCATAGGTTTGCTCAAAATGGATTGAGGATAAGATAAGATTTACTGTAAAATACTACTATTATATTTTATTATAAATTTATTACATTCATTTGTGGAATTTTTTTATTGGTAAAACACTAAATGATTTATCAATTACAAAGGTTGAATGATTTATCAATTACAAAGTTTGAAAGAGTATGAAATACTCTTAGTTTAATATTGTGTATCATTGTGATTCTGATTTATTTATTGTATATATTTAGAGTTTAGTTATTTTATGAATTAGTTGTAATTATTTAAGAATATGTTAATTTAGGTTAATTATTATTATTATTATTATGATTTAGTTGACTAACTTACTAATGTTTATCTTTGGTAGTTATCTCTTTTGTATTTTAGGAATGTGGGTCTTTCACCAAACAACGTATGGAGCGGCTATAAAAGAAGAGGGAGCCGATCATTGTTTTACACGGATTCTGAAATTCAGAGAGTGCGAGTTTCGTTTGTGAAAGAGTCCTTGTGTTCTTGAAGTTCTTGTTCATCAAGACTTCAAGGTGTTTGAGTGTTTTTGCGAGTTCTAGTGATCTAGAATAGTTTGATCTTTTCGTTGTTTGTTTCTTTCATTGTCTTGTATTTTGCAAGACCTTTTGATTAATGAAAGTTTTCCAGCAAGTAATTTCTTGCTGAAGTGTTTAATTTTTGTCTTTAAAATTCCGCTGCATTTACTCTTTTCGTCGCCAGTTGATAGGACAGTTGTGCTGTCACTTGTGTGATCATCTTTGATCACAAGTGTCCTGTCAAGTGGTTGTTTTCCAGAACAGTCCTAGTTGCATATTTCTTTCAATTGGCACCAGAGCCTGATCTCGATACACTGAGAAGTGATCCTTGAAAGTAGCCATAATGGACTGTCAACAGACCAAGTTTAAAGTTTTAATAATTGTGTTTGAAAATATGAGAATGGAAGAGAATGAAGCCATCAATGATTTTTCTTCTAAATTGATAAATATTGCAAATGAGTTATATGTGTTAGGGGAATCAATCTCTAATGCTAGACACGTAATCAAAATATTAAGATCCCTGCCAGAAAGATTCAACATGATAATCTCTTTGGTAGAGGAATTTTATGATGTCGAGACTCTAAGTTTTGACCAACTTATTGGGGTCTTAACCATTTATGAATTAACCCCTGGTGTGAAAAATCATTTTTCTGAAAGCAAAACGCCGATTGAATCTATTCAGTGTAGGGCGTGTCTATGATTTGGACACTATGGTAATGAGCGTTCTAACACACTAAAAAAGAGAGGGATGAGTTTGTCTGCTACTCTAAGTGACTCTGATGATGACGATCAGACAGCAAATCTGTCATTTTTACGTTCATCGCAGTTTTCACTTTCTGATAGTGAGTCTGATAGTGAAGATGTGTTGTCAACTGACAGCACAACTGACAACACAACTGATACTGATGTGTATACCTGTTTGAATGCTACAACTGCAGGAGAATCTGAACAATCCTCACAAGAAGAAGAGGATGGTGCCACGTATGAGGTCTTGCATAATACATACGTTGAGTTGTTTACAGACTGGTCCAAACGAATGGAATAACTCAAGGAGTTCAAGAAGGTAAATGAAAAACTCACCTCTGACAATCTAAAATTAAAGGCTGAGAATGAGAGGTTGTCGAGTGAAAACGATTCTCAAAAGGACTCCATAGCTAGGTTAGAAGTCACGCTTACCAAAAAAGACAATGAGTGTGAAAAGTATAAAAGCGATCTTGAAAAAGAAACTATCACACTTACTAAACTTAACAATGGTAAGGCTAAACTGGAAGAAGTCCTGAATATGGGAAATCAAGGAAAATCAGGATTAGGCTATGGAGATCCAATTTTTGTTAAGGAAGGTGAGAGCACTTCAAAAGACAATAAGAAAATTAATGCTAATCACGTGTCTCCTCACAAAAATAGAAGAAATAGAAAAAGGAGCTACGTGTGTCACCATTGTTTTACCCCTGGACATATACGTCCATTTTGTTACAAGTTGAAACAGGAACTTGGCTTGGAGAAGATCAGCGGCCACCTGACAGGACAGTTGTGGGCACAGTTGGAGACACAACTGCCCAGTCAACAGCAATCTGCTCCAAAAGCCACATGGGTAAGAAAGGACACTCTAAAGTGTCAAGTGGTGTTTACCTCCTTCAAGAGCAGTGTGGAAGGAGCCTGGTACTTTGACAGTGGCTGCTCCCGCCACATGACTTGCTCTCTTGAGCATTTCAAAGACTATGAAGCCTCTAAAGGTGGAAAAGTCAATTTTGGTGGAGGTACTCAAGGTGAGGTAATTGGCAAAGGTACGCTGAATGTTAATGGTTTGCCTAACTTGCATAATGTCTTGCATGTTAATGGGTTAAAGGCAAACCTAATTAGCATAAGCCAATTGTGTGATGATGATCTACATATCAAGTTTGATAAGAAGATCTGTGAGGTTTTCAATGATTCAAACAGATGCGTTTTGAAAGGTGTAAGATCCTCTGATTATTGTTACAAGTTGGTTGAAAATCTTTCATGTTTTAACTCAATTTTTGATAATGCTCCTGATCTTATTGTCAATTGTGTTGAGAATTGTATTACAGGTTGCACTTGGGAGCCTGAACAGATTAATGATGAATCTGAACAGAGGAGTACAAAAGAATCTGCAGATTTAACACTTGTGAGGTCAGTTGACAGACCAGGTGAACAGTCAACTGCCACGACAGATGGTCAGACAGCAGCAGATTCCAGTTCAGATTCTGAAATCATTGAAGATCAGGAAAGCAGAGGCACTGATGCTGCTGCAAGGATACAGGGAGATCATCCAACTTTCTGGGTCATTGGGGGAGTGGATGAAGGAATGAAAGCAAGAGGAAAACGAATAAATTACCGAGAATTAGCTGGTTTGGTATGCATGCAATCCGCGTACCATCAGGTAAGCTCTTGTTATTTCGTTGCTAATTCTAAGCATGATGATGAGGCAGAAACCTTAAAAGTTAAAAATTTGATCAATGTCATGCAAGAGGAAGTGGTAAAATTTAAAAGGAAAGATGTTGGGTTCTTGGTTCGTAGGCCATCTAATACTGATTATCTGGGAGTTGTTACTTGTTGCACTCAATTGTTGAGGATGAACCAAATAATCAAGGATTATGGTCTTAGAAGTGAAACATTGACTGTATTTTGTGATAGTTTAAGTGCTCAGAATTGTGCCAAGAATCCGATACAACATTTCCAAACGAAGCACATAGATATTAGGCATCATTTAATTAGAGATCTCGTTGAACAAAAAAAAAACATTACTCTAGAACATGTAAGCACAACAGATCAACTTGCTAATATCTTTACCAAGGCTTTGGATTTCGAGATATTTTCTCTCGGACTGTGTGATACCGGTTGACTGCACAAGTGTGCAGACAACTGACTGCATAACTGTATAATTGTATATTACAGTAAACACAAATAAAAAAAAAGGAAAAAACAAAAAGTAGTCTGCATTCATTCTATTGCACGATTGTCTCTTGTGATCACTTGGTCAACTAAGTTCTTTGACTCCGAGTTTTAACCCTTGAATGTGAGACCCTTCTTGACTTGATAATAAAATTATCTTGTTAATTCCTTGTGTTATCATGGAGTGGGCATTCAATCTAAGGTTATGGGGAAAACAAGCTGCCTCCAATCTTTGAAGTTACTACTCATTTAGGCAATGTGCTGACATGTATTCATAAATAACTTGAGAATCAGTGTAACACTGTATTGTGAGAGTGAAAAGTTCCTCCCCGTAACTGATTCATAAGTCATAAGCCTTCAAAGGGACTGTTCTAGAGGCTGCATGATTGAAGGTGAATCTCATTGAATTCATGTGAGTTGAAACCGAGTCATGGACTGAGTTGATCATACTATGTCACACCAAAATTGAGACAATCTTCACTTGTGTGTTTAGGCATAATTTTTTCTAAGTTTTTTTTCTCCCTTGGTATTAACATCAGCAAATTGAATTGTTGTTCTTATGTGTTAAAGATTGATTCTTTTCATGTAATTAACGATAATCTAATGGCGTGATGTTCAAGTTTCATTGTGCAGTTGGTAGAAATTATGGTACATTGTGGATGAATGGATTCAGTTGAAGTTGGCAAGTTCTAATTCTGGGACGGACAATTTATCACAAAACATAGGAAAAGTTTGAATTTTAAAATCAATATCCTTGTTTGTTTTTGAATTCAAATGGGTACTTCAAATCTGGTTGTGAATTATGGTTTAGTATATCTTCTTCCTCATGTTTTCTAGCTACATTTCTCTCTCTCATCTTGTTCCTATTCTGCAAATGCTCTCTCTCTCTAACATTTTTGTAGATATATCCGAGAATTCAAGAGAAACTCTAAGTGATTGTGACAAAAAATAATTGTTTGCCGCTGCTCTGATCAAGCTCAGGCATTTTTGTTGTTAAGTATCCAGCTGGTGCTAAGCAACTTGTTCGTACAACTGTACGGATAACTGGTCACTCAACTGGACAGTCAACTGGTAAGTCTGCTTCTGTTTTAAGTGGTAAGTACATCTTCTACAGAACTCTCTGGCCTATAAAGGTTTGCTGCGATATGAGTTGAGATTGATGATTCTCTTAGAGGTATTTTTGTTGGGGAGATTCAAATTTAGGGGGAGTGAAAGATATTCACAATTTTCTTTCTTTGAGTTTGATGGTTCTTCTAAAAAAGGGGGAGAAAGATGTGGTCTTCATATTCAGGTGGAGAAAGATGTGTTCTAAAGATGTATTTAGGAGGAGTAGAATCCAATGTACAAATTTAGGGGGAGAGATTATTGTTTTGGATGTTTTGATCAGAACCACAAAGATAGGGGGAGATTGAAAGAGTATGAAATACTCTTAGTTTAATATTGTGTATCTTTGTGATTCTGATTTATTTATTGTATATATTTAGAGTTTAGTTATTTTAGGAATTAGTTGTAATTATTTAGGAATAGGTTAATTTAGGTTAATTATTATTATTATTATGATTTAGTTGACTAACTTACTAATGTTTATCTTTGGTAGTTATCTCTTTTGTATTCTAGGAATGTAGGTCTCTCACTAAACAAGGTATGGAGCGGCTATAAAAGAAAAGGGAGCCGATCATTGTTTTACACGGATTCTGAAATTCAGAGAGTGCGATTTTTGTTTGTGAAAGAGTCCTTGTGTTCTTGAAGTTCTTGTTCATCAAGACTTCAAGGTGTTTGAGTATTTTTGTGAGTTCTAGTGATCTAGAATAGTTTGATCTTTTCGTTGTTTGTTTCTTTCATTGTCTTGTATTCTGCAAGACCTTTTGATTAATGAAAGTTTTCCAGCAAGTAATTTTTTGCTGAAGTGTTTAATTTTTGTCTTTAAAATTCCGCTGCATTTACTCTTTTCGTCGCCAGTTGATAGGACAGTTGTGCTGTCACTTGTGTGATCATCTTTGATCACAAGTGTCCTGTCAAGTGGTTGTTTTCCAGAACAGTCCTAGCTGCATATTTCTTTCAAAGTTGAATGTAACAATTGGAATTCTGTAGTGTAACATATTAGTTTTGCAAAAAATAAATAAAAATGAAACAGTTTAATTTTCTTTTAGAGAAAGTAACAATTGAAATACAACTCATTATATACATGAATTCTTACTCTTTTATTTTTTATTTTTAAAAAGGCAACATTTACTTTATAAAAATTGTTACATTCATCTGTATAACAAATTATAATCATATATATGATCTGCCACATTTTAATTATTACTTTCTCTGACAAAAAAATATCCAAATGTTTAATTTTTTCTTCAAACTACTGTTACATTTCACAATAAAATGATTATTTTTTCAAGATTACACTTTTACATATTTTTTTTTTTATAAAAGTGTTATATTTCAAGAGATGAATAGCTAAGTTTTTTTATTTGTTAAAAAATCGTATGAGTTTAAAAAATAATTGAAACCCATATCATTACATGTCTAGTTTGATTCGTCTCATCAAGACAAGACACAACGATGTTTTTAGATTTTTTTTGTACTTCAAAATCTCAAGATATTATATTTTAAAGTTATTAGAGGTTTTTTCTTTTTAAGTCGTGCCACTTGGCGCGAGCTGGGAGGCGTGGAAGCTTGGCGCGGGCGCGAATCTAAGTTATGCCGGCGGGTATGACCCATGAGGGTGAGACGGTCTCATCCAAGTTTTTGCCTTTCGACTGACACCCATTATTAAGGGGGGGGGGTCCCCAAAGGCTCTCCACACACAAGTGTTATTCCGTTTTAAGGAGAGATCTTTTCTAAAGTACAAAAAAGGAGTTCTTACCAGATCTTAATTCCCCAGACACCCCTCACCCCATTTGACCAGTCAAATAAAACTCGTTCTCTCTCTACCCCTCCCCTTCTCTTATTCACTCACGACACACACACACACACAACCCGTTCTCTCTCAAACCCTTTCTTTCTCTAACTCTCACTCTCTCTCTCTCGCTGCAGCCGCCGGCGTCCCTTCTCTGGCTCCGGCAATGGCCCAAAATCATTTCTTATTTCTCTCTAAAACACACATACACACTCTTCATACCCTCCTCCCCTCCCTCTCCGGCCGTCCATATGCCCAGTCGCTTCTCGCCGGCGAGCTTTGATCGGAGACTTTCTCTCTCTGTACCTCTATATCCGTCACTCACACCAACTTCCGGCAACCTTCTCCATATCATGCGTTCCTATCCTCGACCTCACACCTGCAATCGCCAAGCCAGCACCTCCCCTTCTGACACCGACACTGAATACTCCGGCGACCTAAACTCCATCTCCCTCCTCTCCAGCCACCAGATCTCCATCCTCGTCTTCTGCGGCTTAGATCTGTCCAGATCTGCAAAGATCCGACATGATTCAAGCGAAAACTTGCAACAATATATTCCGGCCAGGTCGCAGAGTCATTCGAACTTTGAAAATTTCTGCTATGTGTTTTTGTTAAAATGTGCTTGTGTGGGTTACAGAAATTCAGATCTGAATTTTTTTTATGGTGTTCATGGATATGATTGATTTGTTCCAAATTTGGTGTACGGTAGTGAAATTTTACAAATTATAATTTTGGAACTGTTATGCATATGTTTCACTTTCTATTTATGTTCTTAATTTTAGTGAGACCTAATATGATGTAAACACTGCAACTCATGAATCCACTTTAAAATGCAATAAATTCGACATTTGTTTTCTAGAAACATGGGTATCTAGCATCTAGAATTCATTCTTAACTTAGAATTAAAAATGACTCCTATATTTTAATTATAAGAAGAGAACTAGTTTTATATATCAGTTATAAGAGTTTGATCGGATTTGATCAAATAATATTAATTTTTTAAATAAAAAATGGAAAAAGTGAAAAAATGACTCTTATGCTTTAATTATAAGAGGAGAACTAGTCTTATACACCAATTATATGAGTTTGACCGAGATTTGACCAAATAATATTAAAAAAATCTTTAAAATGAAAAAAAAGTACAAAACACGACTCTTATAGTTTGATTATAAGAGGTTGACTGATCTTATATGTCAGTTATAAGAGTTGACTGCTGTTTAACCAAATATGAAAGTTAACATTAATTCAAAATTATTATTATTAAATTGTTTTGTGAAAAAATGACTCTTATAATTCAATCGTAAGATGAGAATTGTTGGTCTTGTATGTCAGTTATAAGAGTTTGACCGGGATTTGAACGAATAATATTATATTTTTTTTCTTAAATGTTAAAAAAAGTGATTTTTTTTTACTCTTATATATTAATTGTTGGTCTTATATGTCAGTTACAAGAGTTAAACCAGGATTTGACCAAATAATATTAAATTCTTTTCTTGAAAGTTGAAAAAAGTGATTTTTTTTTACTCTTATACGTTAATTGTTGGTCTTATATGTTAGTTATAAGAGATTGACCGAATAATATTATATTTTTTTTTAAAAGTTGAAAAAAGTGAAATTTTTTGACTCTTATATGTTAATTATTGGTCTTATATGTCAGTTATAAGAGTTTGACAGGGATTTGACCGAATAATATTATATTTTTTTCTTAAAAGTTGAAAAAAATGAAAAAATATTGACTCTTATATGTTAATTGTTAGTCTTATATGTCAGTTACAAAAGTTTGACCGGGATTTGACCGGAAAATATTATATTTTTTTCTTAAAAGTTGAAAAAAGTGAAAAAAATTGACTCTTATATGTTAATTGTTAGTCTTATATGTCAGTTATAAGAGTTTGACCAGGATTTGACCAAAAAATTTATATTTTTTTCTTAAAAGTTGAAAAAAGTGAAAAATATTGACTCTTATATGTTAATTGTTGGTTTTATATGTCAGTTATAAGAGTTTGACCGGGATTTGACCGAAGAATAATATATTTTTTCTTAAAAGTTGAAAAAAAGTGAAAAAATGACTCTTATATACCAGTTATAAGAGGGGAGTTCAGTCTTTTTAAAGGTGAGGGGTGTCTCTGGTATTATTGATCTATTGGGTCCTTATTTAGAATAAAAGTTGGTCATGGGTGCCCTTAAGTCCAAAGACCATTATTAAGTAGCTGGTATTCTATAGTCTGTATATTACTAAATAAATTAAAAACAAAATAATAATGAAATCATGAAACTTATAGCCTGTTATTTACTATCTTAGGCCAAAATTCCGGAAAAATCGTGTTTTTCTAACTCTCAGAAAAAACATGTTTGGGTGGGGATATACACACCCACCGAATCGGTAACTACGCCCACCAATCTTTTAATACAAAAATACCATTTTAGCGAATGACTATTTACTCCTTTCATTAACATCATAATTTCAAATTAGTTAGGACACCCACCTATTTAATATTTGTTCCTAAATTGAAATTATATTCTATTGAATAGGATTCTCAACTATATATCTTATTATCAATCTCTGCTACTTCGTTATCTCTCTTACTACGTTAATTATGCTTATCCATCTCCTATAATTTTAAAACCTTCAATAATCCCTCTTTCTTAAAGAAAAATCACTTTTGAATGATACTTTTGAAGATCAAACTCTTAAATCAAACACTACTCAAAAGAATGTAGGTATGTTTTCTTGTGTTAAGATCAGTTTGCTATCAATACCTCTGTTTATCATACATGCACGTACAATCCATTTTATGCTAACAAGGATAATGATAAGAAGAGTCCAGTTTCCAGGTTTTCTCAAGCCGGTTTCCAGTTCCCGGTTGGGAGGGTTCATCATCACTTGAAAAATGGTCGAGTTGGATCGATCGACAACGGTTGTCATTCTTGATTCTAGTGCTCTATGTACTGCAAGTGGTCTAGGAAAAAAGGCTAATTGAAATACTCCATCCGTCTCAAAATGATAATCACATTTTTTTTTTTACATTATTACGAAGGAACTTTGAGCAATGATTTTAGGTAGATATAATTATTTTAACGAAAATCTAAAACTTGTTATTCAAAGTATTGTTTGATGGTATGTCAATAACAAGTTTTAGATTTTATTAGTGCAATTGAGTTAGTTTAAAATTATTGTTCAAAGATCTTTCGTAGTAACGATAAAAAGTATGAAAATTATTTTAGGACGGAGGTGTAACTTTTAGATGTGTAGACACCCCGCCTTGGACCGCTCACCCCGATTGCACGGTTGATCTTGTGTTTCCCCCTATTTTAAGTGTTTCTAGTTAGTTTTTGTTACTTTTGTTAAGTTACTGACTGACTTCGTTAAGTCCAGGGAGTAAACTGAATAACAGGGCTGACTTTCTAGTCAATTCTGTCAAAAAGACCATCTCTGAGTCGCGCGTCTCCGACCATAGGAGCCAGACGCGCGCGCCTTCCGCCCCTGAGGTACGAAGCGCGCGCCTCTGGGCGTCAGTTACATATTTCTGACCAAGAATCTCTCACTTGCTCATTTTTACAGGATTTTGCCCGGGAAAGATTTATTGGTGACTGAGTTTTGGCACCAAAAACATATGTTTTACAACTATAAAAGCATCCCTTGTCCACCATTTCAAAATACCATAAATTCTCTTCTTTACAAAAACTATACACAAATACACTCAAGGCATTTTCAAAGGCAACTTCCCAAGAAATACTTGAAGACATTTTGAAGTATAGGTAAAAAGACTAATCTTTTCTCTCCTTTCTACTTCATCTCTCCTCTCTTTCTTCTACTTTCATCAAACATGCAATCACCCAAACCATTTTGGGATATGACACCAAAGGCTACTTCACTTCATTGAAGTTAGTCAAGGAGTTATCTCCCTACATTCCAAAAACCCATTTTTTAAACCCCCTTTTATTATAGTCAAGAATAGGAACAACATTACTTTACATATGTATACTTTGAACACGCAAGACCAATATTAGTTGGGCGAGATGGGTGTTTAAGTACTTCCCATCTCGTAACCTAACCCCCGAACCTCATAACAAGAATCTCTGTTTTCGTAATCAAACATAGGCTATACATTAGGTTTTTCTTATGTTCCTCTAAAATATAGGTGGCGACTCTACAACTAAAACACGATTAGACATCCTAGGATCTACCTGCGTGCTCTAGCCAAGCCGCGGGCCCCTCCCGGGGTATCTACGCACGCTTCCCCCATCAGGTACCAGAGTCGCCCGCTTCCCATATGCTCTTCCTATTCTTCTTCTTTCTTCTACACTAATCATTTCTGCAGGGGTCACAATATATATTCAGGACCAAGGCAATCCCCTGAGTCCAAAGTCTGACAGTCTGACAGGTTTGCCCAGAAGCGGGCGCCTCCCATAGACACTGCGCCATGCGCGCGCTTCCCGCAACATAGGCCAGAGGCGCGCGCTTCTGGGTGGTTTTCCAGAACAGAAACATTTTCAGAACATAGCAGAATGATTGGGGGTGTGGGCACAGTTGCCTGCATCAAGGCCTAATTTGGACCTTTGGACTGTTTTACTTTCGTGTTTTGTTTTATCGGTCAGACGGGTGATTCGAGAGTTGTAATTTTGCGCTTATTTGCTTTTTTTTTTTTTTTTTAAAAAAAAGTAAAAAAAAAAATGTTTTTGTCACATGTTGGACCTCACACTATGTACACTAATTCTTATCAATTGCTCAATATCGAGTCGCACAAGTCATAACCCCAAACACCCGTCGAGGCCCGTCCTAGGAAGTTTCAAGCTCCACCCGACCTTGACTCTTTTGAAGCGGAAACCAGCCCGTGGCGTAGTTCATGACTACATGCCGGGTGAACCTTAAGCCTCTCATTAGCCGAGCACAAGCCAACACAATTCTAGTTAGGGTCTAACACTACGTGACTAAGTCGGTTTTTCATGTGTCGAGATATCCCTAAACTAATGTCTTCAAACATACATGCCAAGTGGTTATCATGGACGAAATAAAACTCCGTCCCCAAGTGGTTATTATGGACGAAAATAAAAAATCCGTCCCGCATGTATGCTTTACTACATTAATTTAGTTTAATCACGACATATGTAGGATGCACAAAACGTGGTGGAATCCGATGAGTATATGAGACCGCGAGAAGGTCTATATACTTGTGTGACGATTCCATTATTTTTCTTAGAAACTCAAAAGGGGACTCCGTCCTCCGACTTATAAAAAAAAAGTCTTTACTTTATGTGGTTTTGAGTCGTGTGCCCACTGTGTGTTCCAACCTCTTCACGGACCTGTAAGGATCCCGTCCCTCGGGGCGAAACAAGCAAAGTTCGCACGAGGAAGAAATACCGAACACGGGTAACTTTATTTCCACACAAAAAACGGAGTCGCCACGTTAGTTTAATTTTTAACCCAAACTTAACGAAAAATGGTTAGAGATGATGAGTTCGAAGGTCACATTACACTTTGGGAAGAACTTGAACAAAGTTCACCCAAAGTGCCTCGGAAAACCGAGTCTCCCTAAGTTTGTTGACCAAAATGTGCAAGTGTGTGTGTGTGTGTGTATGTTTTGAAAACGGGAGAAATCATCTTGTTTTAGAAAATGAGTTTGGACAAATAATAAAGCCTATGAAACAAGCATTTTCTTGGGACAAAACCATGTCTTAGATGATTAAAGATTGCAATTTTATCATCCAAGAAAGGTTAATTTGAAAGAATTGAAAATATGCATCTTTTCTTGGATCAAAACCATGGCTTGGATGAATAAAGATGATAGCTTTATCATCCAAGCAAGGTAATCATTTACAAGTATTGACAATAAAGAATTTTCTTAGGCTAATCATCACTTGGGTGGATAAAAATTGGGGCTCTATTACCCAAGGGAGATAATCAAGAAAGACTTGAAATAAAGACTTTGAACATTAAAAATGACATAAATATGAGGTGTTTGACAAGGGCAAGACTTGACATAAATTAAAGTGCTTGAATGGACAAGACTTGCAATATTGAATGACATTAATGTAAAACCTAAAGAATAAATGGCAAAAGATACTTTTCATTGATGGAGTTACACAATATATATACAAGTGATCCTAGGGTTTCTTAACAGAGGATATACATCATCGACCGCATGTCGGACATGCGGTCGATGGTGTATTCTTTACAAAACCCACTCACACTTGCATTAATGTAAAATTGCACAAAACATAACAAGTCTTAGATTGATCCTTTGGTTTAGAACCCACACTCATGCATAAAACATGAAGGGCACCATGGATCTCAAGGCTTGGTTCCAAGTTAATAAAAGACATTAAGTAAATGAAATTAATTTAACAAATGCTCCTCTCCACTTGGTTCATCATTTTTAATACACCATAAAGTGTAAGATGAGACCATTGGGATCAAGGGAGCATTTGGATCCCAATCATATAAAGACTACATTTTTAAGCCAAATGATCAAAGATCATATCCCAAAAAAAGGAAAATAGAATGAGATGAAGAAGAAGATTTCAACAAAATAAAGATTTGATTTTAATCAAGCTTGGGGTAAATCATTAATTGATTGACCCAAGTTTGCTTCTTTCCTTTTCCTACTTGGAGATCATGGACTCCAAGATTTTCACTCAACCATGGTTTGTTCACCAATTTACACTAATCACTCAATGAGACCAAAGATGAGAGGGATACTACACTTGGTAGTTATTCACCATCATCTAAGGTAAGCCATAACCTCTCCCTAATCACTCAATTTTGGATGAGAGGGAATTTTCGCATAGTAACTTTGCTCCAAGAATCCCCCCTTTAAATGGGTAGAGGAGGCCTCTATTTATAGTGGGAATTAGGGACTTGTTTGCAATTTGGGGTAACATTTTGGTCCCTCAACTATGGACTTGGGCACCAAGCAAAAAGGGGGATATTTTCACTTTAATCCCTCAAGTATTTTATTATGACTTGCTTAGGGGTTAAGCATAAGATGGGTTGGAATTGGTCATAAAATGGGCCCTTATAATGGGTCATCTTTACTCACAAAATGATCACAAATTGGGTTGAAATTGGATCATTTTTGTGCACAAAATGGAGCACAAAAGGCTGGACATAAGGTTTTCCAGAAAGGGCATGTGGGTGACCAAAAGTGGGGTGACAAGCCAATCAGAACCGGGCATGTGAGTGCTGTGATGGGGAGAGGGGACAAGGGAGGATGACTGACCAATCAGGTGAAGGCGGGTGTGAGGGGGCTGTCGGGCGCGTGTACAACACGCGGGGGACATGGAGGCGGCGAGTGGAAAATGGCGGGCGGCCACGTGGCGTCCTGTCGGGCTGGCTTGAGAAGGCGCACATTGAATGTGCGTCCGTTTCCTTTTCTTCGGCCATTTTCGGATAATTCCCACAAAGTCCTTTTGGTCTTTGTGGGGAATTTACTCATGGTCCTGGCTTTCCAAAAATTACCAGAAGGCCCCTCCTTTTCTAATATTCTCCAAAAATACCCAGAAAATCCCTAAACTCCTAGGATGACTTTGTTAATACCCAAAAGGCCCCTAGACTTCTAGTATGACCCAAATTTTTCCCAAATTACCCCTAAATTCCACAACTTAATTATCTTAAGCGCGACGATCCGGATCGGGGTACTTACAGAGCCCCTCGGCAACGGCGCTTTCGAAGAAAGCGGGGTTGTCGACAAAAGACAGAATCCCGATCCGGCGAGCTACCAAGATGGGAGAGACGGTGACCAAGGTGGTCGAGTGGCTGGACCCTTATCTTTAAAGGATTCTTACATATCCCTATCCGAGGGAATCAAGCTGGTCGTAGTTCTGATGAGAGAGTTTAAGGCTACTCGTACCTATAAGCATCCCATTTTGATGGGACGACGGCATCGCTGATTTGGGTGAGAGACTTCAAGGCTACTCAAACCTATAAGCATCCCATTTTGATGAGAGGAAGGCATCGCCGATTTGGGTGAGAGATTTCAAGGCTACTCAAACCTATAAGCATCCCATTTTGATGGGAGGACAGCATCGCCGATTTGGGTGAGAGATTTCAAGGCTACTCAAACCTATAGACGACCGTCGAGGTCGGTTGGGGAACTCAGGCATGACACTCATCCGGTCAGAGGCAAGGTTCGGGCGTGACACTTATTTGGTCAGAGGCGAAGGTTCGGGCGTGATACTCCTCTGGTCAGAGGCGAAGGACTTAGGCATGACACTCATCTGGTTAGAGGCAGGGACTCGGGCATGACACTCATTTGGTCAGAGGCAAAGACTCGGCGTGACACCCATTCGGTCAGAGGCAAGGACTCGGGCATGACACTCATTTGGTCAGAGGCAAGGACTCGGGCATGACACTCATTTGGTCAGAGGCGAAGGTTCGGGCGTGACACTCATTTGGTCAGAGGCGAAGGTTTCGGGCGTGACACTCATTTGGTCAGAGGCAAAATTTGGGCATGACTCTCATTCGGTCAGAGGCAAAGTTCGGGTGTGACACTCATTTGGTCAGAGGCAAGGTTCGGGCGTGACACTCATTTGGTCAGAGGTAGGGACTCGGGCATGACACTCATCTGGTCAGAGGCAAAGACTCAGGCATGACACTCATTTGGTCAGAGGCGAGGTTCGGGCATGACTCTCATTCGGTCAGAGGCAAAGTTCGGGCGTAACACTCATTTGGTCAGAGGCGAGTCAATCATGGGCTTACGTCAAGGACTGCCCTTCTCATTCCAAGTTTTTTCTTTTCTCAAGATGGGCCATCCGGGCGGCCTAGATTTTTGCTTTTCACGGGGCCACTCGGGGGGACCTAATTCTAATTTCAAAATGGTCGCTCGGGGGACCTAACTCTTATCTCAAGACGGTCGCTCGGGGGACCTAATTTTCATTTCACAACGGTCGCTCGAGGGACCTAACTTTTATCTCAAGACGGTTGCTCGGGGGACCTAATTTTATCTCGCAATGGTCGCCGGGGGACCTAACTCTTATCTCAAGACGGTCGCTCGGGGGACCTAATTTTATCTCACAATGGTCGCTGGGGGGACCTAATTTTCATTTCACAACGGTCCTCGGGGGACCTAATTTTATCTCACAATGGTCGCTCGGGGGACCTAGTTTTTATTTCACAACGGTCGCTCGGGGGACCTAATTTTATCTCTCAACGGTCGCTCGGGGGACCTAATTTTCGTTTCACAATGGTCGCTCGGGGGACCTAATTTTATCTCACAACGGTCGCTCGGGGGACCTAATTTTCGTTTCACAACGGTCGCTCGGGGGACCTAGTTTTCGTTTCATAACGGTCGCTCGGGGGACCTAATTTTCGTTTCACAACGGTCGCTCGGGGGACCTAATTTTCGTTTCACAACGGTCGCTCGGGGGATCTAGTTTTCGTTTCGCAATGGTCGCTCGGGGGACCTAATTTTATCTCACAACGGTCTCTCGGGGGACCTAATTTTCATTTCACAACGGTCGCTCGGGGGACCTAATTTTTGTTTCACAACGGTCGCTCGGGGGACCTAGTTTTTATTTCACAACGGTCGCTCGGGGGACCTAATTTCGTTTCACAATGGTCGCTCGGGGGACCTAGTTTTCATTTCACAACGGTCGCTTGGGGGACCTAATTTTCGTTTCACAACGGTCGCTCGGGGGACCTAGTTTTTATTTCACAACGGTCGCTCGGGGGACCTAATTTTCGTTTCACAACGGTCGCTCGGGGGACCTAGTTTTTATTTCTGCTGGGCTTACGTCAGGGACGGCCAATTTTCTTGGACATTCAATTTGACTCTCAATAGGTCAAAGTCGGGGCTTGACTCTCCTTTGGTCAACCAGAGGGATTTTCTCGACACTCATTTGGTCGAAGTCGGGATTTGACTCTCTTTTGGTCAATCAAATAATTTTTAACTGGGCTTACGTCAGGGACGGCCAATTTTCTTTTCATATTTTTAACCTGTTAACCTGGACTTACGAAGTATGGCCGGGCTAAATCACATTCTTAACCTGGGCTTACAAAGTATGGACGGGTTAATTTCAACAAAGCTAGTCTTACGTCCATTTATGGACTGCCCGGGAGAACAACGGATTTGACTTTCACTTGGTCAATCCTAAAGGTTTGGCCAACTTGGCTCTATGGGAGAGGGTTGACTACAGGACTGGTCTTACGTCATCTTTGACTGCCGGGAGAACAACAGATTTGACTTTCACTTGGTCAATCCTAAAGGTTTGGTCAACTTGGCTCTATGGGAGAGGGTTGACTACAAGACTGGTCTTACATCATCTTTGACTGCCGGGAGAACAACGGATTTGACTTTCACTTGGTCAATCCTAAAGGTTTGGTCAACTTGGCTCTATGGGAGAGGGTTGACTACAAGACTGGTCTTACGTCATCTTTGACTGCCGGGGACAAACACTTTATCCTAAAATGACCATTCTGGGTCAAGGCTTGACTTGGGTCAACTCCATCTTTGGGGAGTTTGACCGGGAATTTTTTTAACTTGACCTCTTTGGTCAAAGTTTGAACTTTGGTCAACTCAACTCTACGGGAAGGTTGACACACTTTCTTGACACCGAGGGAAACCTATGGGTGACCTTTTAGACACATTGTGGATGAAAAAGTCCAATCATTTTGAGAGAAGATAAAAAGCATTTTGCTTGAAACATTGTTTTTTGATAAATGAGGCCAAAAGGGCAAGCTGAAAAATGCTTATTCCTAAAGGCAAATCTTTTAACGAAGCATGTTAGTCAAACTTTTTATTTTAACTTAACCATGAGGTTTGTCATTCATAAAGTCCCTTAGAGATTTGTCCATTTCTTAGCAGTGATCGGGTATAGAGAACCCTTTTGTCATTGATATTGGGGTAGCCCCATGTCCTTCTCGCTGTTGATGTTGGAGGTAGCCCCATGTCCTTATTGGTGTCGGTGGCGGCATAGCCCCATGTCTTTGTGGAAGTAGCCCCATGTCTTTGTGGCGGTAGCCCCATGTCTTTGTGGAGGTAGCCCCATGCCCTTGTGGTCGTTGGTGTGGAGGTAGCCCCAATGTCGTCCTTCGGCCTTTGATACTGGCGTAGACCCAATATTATCTTTCGACCTTTGGCGTTGGCGTAGACCCAACATGACCTTTTAAGTGAGGTTAGATACCCATCCCTTTTTCATGACGCACCCTTTCTTTTGCCTAGGCCGCCCTTGCGGGTTTTCAACCTAGCGGGCTACTTTTTTGCGTCTTTTATGCACACCCTGTCTTTTGCCTAGGCCTCCCTTATGGGTTTTCAACCTAGCGGGCTACTCTTCTGGTGCCTTTTTTTTTTATGAGTGATTCAGCCGACTCGATGGGACGGGGACTTAAGATGTCTTTTGGAGAAAACATGCAGGGGCATTTATTTAGGCGGGAGAGAGTACCTCAATTGTATCATGAAATAGGAGGAAGCCACTGCTTGATAGAACATAAGTGTTTAGCTCTTTCCTAGGATGTAGAGAAGAAGACTTGTCGAGACATTTGAAATTTGTCTTGGTTAAAATTATCAAAATGATTTCTTGGATGGACCATGTTCATTATTAAGTCAAGATTATAACAAGTAATTATCCTTAACATGTATAAATGTTGTGATCAATTAGGATTAAGATTCGATCAATGGCAAGATCAAAAGGTGTTTATGGGGAATTGGTCCTTGTCTGGTAAATTGGTCATTGATGGGACCAAGGGGGAGAGGCTTGGCTACTTTGGGAAAGCCATGGTTTGACCGTTCTTTCTCATGCTGTGACCGGACCCGAAGGTTGCCTACGTTCCCCTCAGTTTGAGGAGCTCAGGTCGCCGTAGTTCGGCCATGGGCCGTCTTTTGCTGGAGTTGTTTCCTTTCTTTTGACGTTGTCTTGGAGGACGTTGTTGCTCCTTTGACTGGTATGCTTAGAAGTCAATTCACCATTTTGGGGACGTAGCAATCAATTGATCATAACAAGCAAGGCCATTTCAAGAGTAAATGTATATTGCAAATAATGTCTCAAGTCTAGGGAGAAGAGAATGAAAATGACTATTTTATATAGATAACTTTGTACAAACATGTCCGAGTACGGACCTTTGCAAAAAATAAAAGACACAGTTCAAGACGGACTTTTGACGAAAGTCTAGATCCTACGAGGCTGGAAGACTTTTTTTTTTTTTTTTTTTTTTTTTTTTTAGGGACGGGCTCCTATGAGGTGCGATGGTCCATTTCCTTCTTTGACTGTTGGAGGGGTTGTCGGCGGCATATTCCATGTCTTCCACGGGGAACTCGGGTTCCGTGTCATCGGGAAAGATGTCGCGAGGTCTCCACTTGGCTCGGCGTTGTGATTGCCGGATCTGTCTTTGGCCATTTCTCTTCGATGACCTCCTTTCGAGGTGCATATTCTCGTGCATGTCATTCAGCGAGGTTACGGATCTCCATTTGATGTAGCCTCCTTTGGGCTTTCGGAGCTTTGGCCCTCTCTCGTGGACAATGATCCAGTTTGTGTTGACCTCCTTGTTCACGTGGGCGCCAATTCGGATGTGGGCTCCTTGGTCGATGTTTCAGGCGGGCAAAACCGAAAAGGACTTTAGCATTTTAAACCTCAAGGTGAAATTATAACTATGGTTCAAGAGAGACGCTTCATTAGCGGATTAGCCTTTTAGGAAAACTTGATCTTTTATTTTAAGAAATTGGATCTCCATTTTCTTCTTGGAAAAAACACACTTTTGTTTTGGGTGGAAGACTCACACACACATTTTTTTCTTCATTTTTTTTTAGGATTGACCCGGCCGAAGCTGCCTACGTTCCTCTTACCACGAGGGAGGGGGTCCCACGTGATGAGAGGCTCAGGTCATCGTAGTTCGAACATATTTAGAATTCTAAAACAAACATGACTGACTTGTCGGAGGATAACGGGGATCCATCCATCCAAGGACTAAAACCGACTTCTTAGGAAACTATGCCTAGGGACTTCACGGGAATTCTGGGATCCATCCGAAGATCGACGGGTGTCTCGGAGGTCTTCCAAAGGCTTCACGAGGGGACCTAGGAGACAACGGCCTAGGCTTTCAGCAACGGGGACCTAGGAAACAATGGCCTAGGGTTTTAACGGAAATCTCAACAATGGGGACCTAGGAGGCAACGGCCTAGGGTTTTAACAGGAATCTCAACAATGGGGACCTAGGAGGCAACGGCCTAGGGTTTTAACAGGAATCTCAACAATGGGGACCTAGGAGGCAACTGCCTAGGGTTTTAACAGGAATCTCAACAATGGGGACCTAGGAGGCAACTGCCTAGGGTTTTAACAGGAATCTCAACAATGGGGACCTAGGAGGCAACGGCCTAGGGTTTTAACAGGAATCTCAACAATGGGGACCTAGGAGGCAACTGCCTATGGTTTTAACGGGAATCTCAACAATGGGGACCTAGGAGGCAACTGCCTATGGTTTTAACGGAAATCTCAACAATGGGGACCTAGGAGGCAACGGCCTATGGTTTTAACAGGAATCTCAACAATGGGGACCTAGGAGGCAACGGCCTAGGGTTTTAACATGAATCTCAACAATGGGGACCTAGGAGGCAACGGCCTAGGGTTTTTAACGGAAATCTCAACAATGGGGACCTAGGAGGCAACGGCCAAGGGTTTTAACGGAAATCTCAACAATGGGGACCTAGGAGGCAACGACCTAGGGTTTTAACAGGAATCTCAACAATGGGGACCTAGGAGGCAACGGCCTAGGGTTTTAACGGAAATCTTTTGAATCCATCCAAAGATTTACGGGCGTCTTGGAGATCATCTGAGGAATTTACGAGACTTAACAGAGGTCTTGGAGGGTAACGGGGATCCGTCCAAAGACTAACAAAACTTGGCGAAGGTCTTGGAGGATAACGGGGATCCGTCCAAAGACTAACTAAACTTTAACAGAGGTCTTGGAGGATAACGGGGATCCGTCCAATGACTAGCGAGACTTAACGGATGCCTTGGAGGATAACAGGGAACCTTCCAAAGACTTAACGAAGCGACGTTTGTTAACGCAAGACTGCGATGTGTCAAAGGCAAGAAGCAAAAACGGAGAAAACTCATGCAATGTGCAATTATTTATCCATTCAAGTTCACTTAAAAAGCATTTTTATTCCTAAATGGTTGGAAAAGATTTCTCTTCTTTTTCACAACTGTTCTAAATCCTGGATCAATGGAGGCCATCACTACGTCTATAGACCCCTCGTTTTTCACCTGTCTTGCACATTCCCTAGGATGGACTATCCCGGGCGAGGGTCCTATAGGGAAAGCGGCTTCCATCGACCGAAAGAATGATTCCTAAGGCTCTAGTGCGTCGCAAGACTCCAAATGCGTGACCATTCTTGTCATGATTAAGCCCCGGTCAAAGTCGAGGTTTATCCTAAGGCTTCACCTATATTCCGACATGACCTCATTTTAATGAGGGTTCTCGATCCTTGACCTTGGGCTTAAGGATGACCAAAATGGAACAACATTAGGGCTTAATGACATGGTGTCACCCTATCTTTAATATATGTTCTCGGTTAATTGGGTCATCATTAACGTACGAGTTAAAGACCGGTTAAGGTCATGCTTGCATTTCATCAAGGAGTCGTAACTCGGGCATTAACTTGGCCATAATTAACCTTGGACACGTATTAGGGACGTGGTAACGTGAACTAGACCAAAAACCAACCAAAGTCACGGTATTTGTGTGTCACGGACATGTGTGGTTGACTCGGCTCGGAAGGGGAGGTGGAATGGACCCGTGCGCGCTTGAAGGGAACAAGAGCGCCAATCGAGCTGCATCTGGCATCCATCCCGGTTTAAAGGGTATTTGGAACGTGCAAGGTCAAGTGCGCGTAGTGTGATGCCTTTCTATGTTCCCTTTTGAGTCAAAATAGAAATTTTCAATCCATTTTAATATCTTGAGCAATGTATGGACAAGTATGATGAACAAGTAATTTACACAAGTAATCAAACAATGATATGAACAAACAAGAACAAGCAAGTAAGAAAGGCTACTTAACAAGTAAGAATCACAATTTGTACATGGAAGGTTTGTACACAACCAAAGGTTTTTGAAACCAAAATTTTCACATCAAGAACAACCTTTTGAAAATCATTTACAAAAAAAGGTTGTGCACAACCGAAGGTTTTGAAAATCCATTTTTTTGCTAAGAAAAAGAAGGTAAATTTACACAAGGAGAGGCTGTAAATTAGAACCTGGACAAGAAGAAGCAAGATGGCCATTAGAATGTTTCTGTCTTTGCACAAAATCGTTGAATTGAAACATTATGTGGGCCCTAAGTAGCCGTACGGCTATGTCATCCATCCCATTATTTTTTTGCAAATTTTCAGCTTCCAATCATCAAGCCCCAGTTAATTGCTTTCCAGAACAGTTCCATTCATTCAAAATCAAAACAGAAACACAAAACACACAAATTAGGCACAAAGTCAACAAACGGGGACGGGAGTTTGACCCACACATAAATGTCCCCAAAGCTTCTAAAAAGAAGTTTGAGAACATTTAATTCCCCAGCGGAGTCACCACTGTAAGGATCCCGTCCCTCGGGGCGAAACAAGCAAAGTTCGCACGAGGAAGAAATACCGAACACGGGTAACTTTATTTCCACACAAAAAACAGAGTCGCCACGTTAGTTTAATTTTTAACCCAAACTTAACGAAAAATGGTTAGAGATGATGAGTTCGGAGGTCACATTACACTTTGGGAAGAACTTGAACAAAGTTCACCCAAAGTGCCTCGGAAAACCGAGTCTCCCTAAGTTTGTTGACCAAAATGTGCAAGTGTGTGTGTGTGTGTATGTTTTGAAAACGGGAGAAATCATCTTGTTTTAGAAAATGAGTTTGGACAAATAATAAAGCCTATGAAACAAACATTTTCTTGGGACAAAACCATGTCTTAGATGATTAAAGATTGCAATTTTATCATCCAAGAAAGGTTAATTTGAAAGAATTGAAAATATGCATCTTTTCTTGGATCAAACCATGGCTTGGATGAATAAAGATGAGAGCTTTATCATCCAAGCAAGGTAATCATTTACAAGTTTTGACAATAAATAATTTTCTTAGGCTAATCATCGCTTGGGTGGATAAAAATTGGGGCTTTATTACCCAAGGGAGATAATCAAGAAAAGACTTGAAATAAAGACTTTGAACATTAAAAATGACATAAATATGAGGTGCTTGACAAGGGCAAGACTTGACATAAATTAAAGTGCTTGAATGGACAAGACTTGCAATATTGAATGACATTAATGTAAAATTGCACAAAACATAACAAGTCTTAGATTGATCCTTTGGTTTAGAACCCACACTCATGCATAAAACATGAAGGGCACCATGGATCTCAAGGCTTGGTTCCAAGTTAATAAAAGACATTAAGTAAATGAAATTAATTTAACAAATGCTCCTCTCCACTTGGTTCATCATTTTTAATACACCATAAAGTGTAAGATGAGACCATTGGGATCAAGGGAGCATTTGGATCCCAATCATATAAAGACTACATTTTTAAGCCAAATGATCAAAGATCATATCCCAAAAAAAGGAAAATAGAATGAGATGAAGAAGAAGATTTCAACAAAATAAAGATTTGATTTTAATCAAGCTTGGGGTAAATCATTAATTGATTGACCCAAGTTTGCTTCTTTCCTTTTCCTACTTGGAGATCATGGACTCCAAGATTTTCACTCAACCATGGTTTGTTCACCAATTTACACTAATCACTCAATGAGACCAAAGATGAGAGGGATACTACACTTGGTAGTTATTCACCATCATCTAAGGTAAGCCATAACCTCTCCCTAATCACTCAATTTTGGATGAGAGGTAATTTTGGCATAGTAACTTTGCTCCAAGAATCCCCCCTTTAAATGGGTAGAGGAGGCCTCTATTTATAGTGGGAATTAGGGACTTGTTTGCAATTTGGGGTAACATTTTGGTCCCTCAACTATGGACTTGGGCACCAAGCAAAAAGGGGGATATTTTCACTTTAATCCCTCAACTATTGTCTTGTGACTTGCTTAGGGGTTAAGCATAAGATGGGTTGGAATTGGTCACAAAATGGGCCCTTAAAATGGGTCACTTTACTCACAAAATGATCACAAATTGGGTTGAAATTGGATCATTTTTGTGCACAAAATGGAGCATAAAAGGCTGGGCATAAGGTTTTCCAGAAAGGGCATGTGGGTGACCAAAAGTGGGGTGACAAGCCAATCAGAACCGGGCATGTGAGTGCTGTGATGGGGAGAGGGGACAAGGGAGGATGACTGACCAATCAGGTGAAGGCGGGTGTGAGGGGGCTGTCGGGCGCGTGTACAACACGCGGGGGACAGGGAGGCGGCGAGTGGCAAATGGCGGGCGGCCACGTGGCATCCTGTCGGGCTGGCTTGAGAAGGCGCACATTGAATGTGCGCCCGTTTCCTTTTCTTCGGCCATTTTCGGATAATTCCCACAAAGTCCTTTTGGGCTTTGTGGGGAATTTACTCATGGTCCTGGCTTTCCGAAAATTACCAGAAGGCCCCTCCTTTTCTAATATGCTCCAAAAATGCCCAAAAAATCCCTAAACTCCTAGGATGACTTTGTTAATACCCAAAAGGCCCCTAGACTTCTAGTATGACCCAAATTTTTCCCAAATTACCCCTAAATTCCACAACTTAATTATCTTAAGCGCGACGATCCGGATCGGGGTACTTACAGGACCGAAAGTGTTACTCAAGACTGACAAGGGCCTCTTCTGTAATATAGGCTCAATTGGTACTTACCGCATCTATTGGGATTCAGCGAACCGGTTAGTCCGTGAATTGATCACTCCAGCAACTCCGATAGTATCAATCGTCGGTGACTCCAACAGCAACAACACCATGTCTCTTGAGCAACTTTCAGCTATGGTCCAAATGCTCCAAGAACATATCTCTACTCTCAACAAAGAGTCCCAAAGCAAAGATGACCTTTGGCAATCCCTGTTGGGTTCCGTGCAATCATGCGCAGCGAAAGATAGACATGAATCAAACCCAATAGCCTAGATCCGCTATGAACAATAATTCATAATAACAAGATGAAAGGAACTAACCCTTGTAGATCGTTATGTAAAACTTGAATTAAGCGTTAAGATGAGCGCCCTCTACCTGTGATCCACACAACGAACAGATTTCAAGAACGCCTTCTTGAACTTGACTGCTAGGTCTTCGGATTGATCAACGATGGTGAAGAACGATTCTTCAAAGCTCCTAATTATTATTGTGACTTGATAATTGGGATTAATCAATCTCAATAACCCAAGAATATAATGTGTGATTTCTCTCTCTAAGAAAGACTTTAGAATTGATCAAATCAACAATTAGGGAACAATTCCCGTCAGTTTACATTATATACTTAGGGTGTCCAAAACCCTTTAGGACTTAGGTATTCTTGTTAGACAAGAACTTCTTAAAATAAATCTGTCAGCCGGACTCGCAGCCGTACGGCTCCAAAGCAGGAGTGCGGCGCCTGTCTGGCAGTACGGTGGGCCTGGTCAGTTTCCTCGTTTTTCGCTCCTTTTAATTATTTGTTCTGCATGTGTGACCCAATAGGATTATACTAAGTTGGCAACGAGTCCAAACAGTCAAACCTCGTAATTCATAAGCGGACTCTAGCAAGCCATTATGACTACCCAATTAGTATAACTTTAGAATCCAAAGTTTCCTAAAATAGAACATAACACAATCTATTTGTTACACGATGTCTATTGAACGTAAGCCATGGTCAATGGTCAACTTACATCTGTTCAATGCTTTCTCAATCCCGAACGTATTGATAATTCAAGTCATATTTGAGCACGGCCATGCATTTCATCAATACCATTCATTGAGTGGCCAAAGCTTGACATCTCTCTTAACGAAGAAAAAATCCCATCTTGACTTATTACTCTTCCCTACATGATTCCGATTACGCCAATCATATTCTTTATAGCTATCCGGATAGGGATAACGTTTGAATATGTCAAACGTAATGTTCACCATGTGGAAGACTGTAATAACCTCAGGTCTAGAGATTCCAGTGATATAACTATATGAGACTTAATTATGACAATGTCCAGTATTTGTTCTCCAACAAATACCCATAAGTCTAATTGTATTCCATACACCATAATCATCATATGATTATCTATTAAACGTATACTAATAATTAATCATAATTATCAGGGACGGGGATTATTACAATAAACATGCAAAAGATATAATAATCAAACATTCAATATCTTTATAAATAATAACATTAATTTTACAAACAACACGCCTAGGGCATAACACCAACAATCTCCCACTTGTACTAGGCCTAATTAATGTATCGAATACCCATAGACCTAACATGACCATCATGCTTCTCTTGAGGAAGACCCTTTGTCAATGGGTCTGCATTATTATCATCAGTTGGTACTCTGCATATATTTACGTCTCATCTATCAACGATCTCTCGAATGATGTGAAAACGTCTAAGTATGTGTTTAGATTTCTGATGTGATCTAGGTTCCTTTGCTTGAGCAATAGCACCATTATTATCAAAATAAAGGTCTATTGGATTAGCAATGCTAGGAACCACCTCTAGTTCACCAATGAACTTCTTAATCCAAATAGCCTCTTTAGCAGCATCGGATGCAGCAATTTACTCAGCTTCAGTTGTAGAATATACTACGATACTTTGCTTAGAGCTCTTCCAGCTAACACCACCTCCATTAAGCACAAATACAAATCCAGATTGCGATCTAAAATCATCCTTGTCGGTTTGGAAGCTTGCATCTGTGTAACCATTTATAACTAGATCATCTTCCATACCTCCATACACCAAGAACGAATCTTTAGTCCTTCGCAAGTACTAAAGAATCGTCTTGACTGCAATCCAGTGACTCTCACCAGGATCTGATTCGTATCTGCTCGTCATGCTCAAAGCATACGAGACATCGGGTCTAGTACATATCATGGCATACATGATTGATCAAATTGTGGAAGCATATGGAATCTCAATCATTCTCTCACGCTCACCAGTCGTCTTAGGACACTGATTCTTGCTTAGAGTTATGCCATGGCCTACTGGAAAATTTCCGCTCTTAGAGTTTTCCATGCGGAATATATTAAGAACTTTGTCAATATCTTGGATCTATCACGATAGATCCTAATGCCAAGGATGTAAGCAGCTTCTCCCATATCTTTCATTGAAAAACACTTTCCTAACCAAGTCTTTACAGACTGCAGTGCAGGAATGTCGTTTCCAATGAGAAATATGTCATCAACATATAGCATAAGAAATAGTACTACGCTCCCACTAATATTCTTGTATACACAAGGTTCATCTTCATTCTTGATGAAGCCAAACTCTTTGACTGATTCATCAAATCGAAGATTCTAACTCCTAGAAGCTTACTTCAATCCATAAATGGATCTTTGCAACTTGCAAACTTTGTTAGAATTTTCTGGAATTACAAAACCTTCAGGCTGTGTCATATAAACATCCTCAAGTATGTTCCTGTTAAGGAACGTTGTTTTGACATCCATTTGCCATATCTCATAGTCAAAATATGCGGCTATGGCAAGTAAAATTGTTATAGATTTGATCATTTCTACGGGCGAAAAGGTTTCATCATAGTCGATTCCATGAATCTGCCCATAGCCTTTCGCAACAAGTCTAGCTTTATAAGTATGCACCTTTCCATCCATGTCTGATTTCCTTTTGAAAGCCCACTTGCATCCTATGGTTTTTACACCTTCGGGCGCATCAATCAAGTTCCAAACTTGATTATCATACATGGACTTAATTTCAGATTCCATGGCTCCAAGCCATTTTTCTGAATCAGGATCGGACATCGCTTCTTGGTAGGAAGTAGGTTCGTCATCAACTATGACTTCCACTTCATTGCTATCCATCATGAGAAATCCATATATCTCAAGTTCGGATCGCACCCTACCAGTTCTGCGAGGAACTTGAGTATTCTGAACAGGTTCCACAATTCCTTGTGAAACTTGATCAGATCCAACATTCTGTTCCATGTAGTTTTCGTGTTCTTGAACCTCTTCAAGACAAATTTTACTCCCACTAGTTCTTTTAGAGAGAAACTCTTTCTCTAGAAAAGCACCATCTCGTGCAACAAACACTTTGTTGTCCGTGCGGTTGTAAAAATAGTATCCTTTAGTTTCCTTAGGATATCCCACGAAATTACATTTATCAGACTTGTGTGCGAGTTTGTCAGAGATTAGTCTCTTGACATAGGCCTCACAACCCCGAATCTTCATAAAAGAAAGATTAGACTTCTTTCCTTTCCACATCTCATATGGTGTTTTAGGAACAGATTTTGTTGGAACATTATTTAGTGTAAGAGAAGCAGTTTCTAGTGCATGTCCCCAAAAGGATAAAGGAAGATCAACTTGACTCATCATGGAGCGGACCATATCCAATAAAGTCCTATTTCTCCGCTCAGACACACCATTCCATTGTGGTGTTCCAGGTGGAGTTAATTGTGAAACACAATATTTAAGATGATTGTCAAATTCTTGGCTTAAATATTCTCTACCATGATCAGATCGAAGTGCTTTAATAGTCTTGCTAAGTTGATTTTGTACTTCATTTTGAAATATTCTAAATATCTCAAAAGATTCACTTTTGTGTTTCATTAAGTAGACATAACCATATCTACTAAAATCATTAGTGAATGTTATGAAGTATTGATATCCACCCCTAGCACTGCTGCTCATTGGTCCACACACATCAGTATGTATGAGTCCCAATAAGTCACTAGCCCTTTCACTACTCTTAGTAAAAGGTGCCTTAGTCATTTTTCCAAGTAAACAAGACTCACAAGTTTCATATGATTCGAAATCATGTGAATCTAAAAGTCCGTCCCCATGGAGTTTTGAGATACGCTTCTCATTAATATGACCAAGACGGCAATGCCACAAAAAAGTATGATTTACATCATTAGGTTTGGATTTCTTAATTACATTATAAATATTCTCTATTTTCAACATCAAGAACATAAAGGCCATTAAATGAACATGCAGTACAATAAAGCATATCATTTAAATAAATAGAAAACTTCTTATTTTTAATAAGAAAACTATAACCTTCATTATCCAAACAAGAAACTGAAATAATAATATTTCTACTCAAATCCGGAACTTAATAACAATTGTTCAAAACAAGAATTAATCCGCTAGGTAAAATGACATCATATGTTCCTACGGCTAATGCAGCAACTCTTGCTCCATTCCCCACGCGTAGGTCCACTTCTCCATCTTTGAGTAGCCTCCTATTCCTTAGTGCCTGCACATTCAAACAAATGTAAGATCCACATCCGGTATCTAATACCCATGAACTAGAAGTAGAAAGTAGAATATCTAAAACATAGATACCTGAAGTAGATGCAGTCCCACTGCTCTTCTTCTTCTTTAACTCTTCCTTGTAAACCTTGCAATTTCTTTTCCAATGACCAATCTCATTGCAGTGGAAACATATTGCATCCTTCTGAGAAGTAGGTTTAGCCATAGTAGCATTGGCAACAATTGCCTTGCCAATCTTGAGTTTGACAACTTTTGTCTTACCCCATTTTCCTTTGCCTTTCTGGCCGTTTCCTTCCTTTGACACTATGAGCACAAGAGCGGCTTCTTTACCGATTTTCTTTTCCGCTGTCTTTAGCATCCCAAGCAACTCAGACATGGACTTATCCATCCCATGTATATTAAAGTTCATTACGAACTGATTATAGCTTTTGGGCAATGAATTAAGAATAAAATCAGTGGCCAACTCAACCTCAATGGGATGGCCAAGCCTCTCTAGATGCTCAAAGTGAGCCTTCTTCTTTAGAACATGAGGGCCCACAGCCTACCCATCACTCATCTTGCATGAGACAATGGCAGCTATAGTATCGAACCTTTCTTGCCTTGCCTGTTCTTGAAACATGTCTTTCAACTCAACAGCAAGGTCATATGCCTCCAAGTGTTCAAGAGTCTTCTGAAGCTCAGAACACATGGATGCAAGCATGAGACAACCCACCTCATGAGAATCACTCTTGTGCTTCTTGTAGGCGTTTCTCTCATCCTTGGGGGCAGATGATTCAGGTTCATCCTCAGGAATGGGTTCATCAAGAATATAGAGCATATCTTCATGCTTTAGAACAATTCTAAGGCTACGGATCCAATCCGTGAAGTTAGATCCATTTTCTTGAAGCATCGCAATGATAAAGAACTTGAATTTTGAGCCATTATCCACAATTATGCAAACATGTAATCACATATAAGTACCAACTTAATTAAAGATATTATTAATATTAGTATTTCACAAATACTCCCACTAAATTATATAACTTTCATATACAACCAATGTATAATATAATTTAATTAGGCTAAGATCCATATTTCATTTAATTTTACGTCCGCGATGGCAAGATGCATAAGATTAAACTATTTAGGTAGATAACTCCTTATCAATCATATCATATATGACTCTTAGATCTTTTATGAGATTATATCAAGACATCATATGTCATGCATGTTTTAATCTCATCTGTGCCTTAGGCCCAAAACTCTTTGGATAGCCCAATTAAGTCAACCCACTTTAAATGCATAGGAACCACTCTTTCACTCATCTTGTTCATACATGAATAAAATCAATTCACCTCGCGATGGTTAGAGCGCGCATGAAAGTACCCATGTAATCCCAAGTGTTTTAATCATGGGTTGGCACATAACTTAAAATTTTAAGAAGGTTCACACACATAAAGTTAATCAATTAACCGAATTAATTTTATGTGACATTAGTTACGCTAGTTATAGGATTAAAGTCTGAAACTTTGAGATCACGCCAATCTTAAACTCCTTTAAGATTCTAATCTCAATGTCTGGACTTCTGAACTTACATCTATTTCAGGAAACATGGTTTCAAAAACCAGCCATCTGAAACAGATCAAATCAGTATAGTCCAAACCATCCGCAGAGCATCTTGAAATTGAAAGCACAAACCGTACGGTCGAAACTAAGCCAAAAGGCATCCACATTCCCGTACTAGGATTAAGAAACCAAGCAACTTCTCTATACGATCGAACCTAAGCCAAAAGGCATCCACATTCCCGTATAGATTGGCCACTTGTCTCAAGATCTTTCATTGTCTCTTAATCTCACAGATTACAACAGTTCTAAACTCTTTAGAACTCTGATTTATGTAGTCACTCTGTATTCTTCGCAGAAAACTATTTTAGGAAACATGGTTTCAAAAACCAGCCGTCTAAAAACAGTTTATGTTTCCAGATTTGAATTCCTTAAACAATTTACAGAACAATCTGGACACCAGAAAACGGAGCAACTTTCTGAAAAAACGTTCAGGCGCCGTACGGCTAGGACCTAGGCGTACGCCGTCTGTTCAGGCGTACGGCGACCTTGATCAGTTTCTCCAGATTTCCATTTTTTCAGAAATTCGATCAATCCATTATCGTATTCATACATAATCAGATTACATAAATACGAAAAATACAGAATACGAATTTTGACCCACTTTATTCATACAAATAATAACCAATTTATTCTTCATACAGGTAAGATCAATAATATCAACGATCATAATCTAATTATATCAAGATAATCTAAGCATGTGATCATACATATTAATCAAATCAATATTACAACCACATCAACTAGCATGCATATTTTATATCTCATATAAAATTCATCACATAAATTCATCTTTCTCATGATCATATCAATTAAATAATCGCATTAAATAATTATATCATGACTATATTAGAATTATTGATCATCAACGGGGCTCTGATACCACTGTTGGGTTTCATGCAATCATGAGCAGCGGAAGATAGACATGAATAAAACCTAATAGCCTAGATCCGCTATGAACAATAATTCATAATAACAAGATGAAAGAAACTAACCCTTGTAGATCGTTATGTAAAACTTGGATTAAGCATTAAGATGAACGCCCTCTACCGGTGATCCACACAATGAACAGATCTCAAGAACACCTTCTTGAACTTTACTGCTAGGTCTTCAGATTGATCAACGATGGTGAAGAACGATTCTTCAAAGCTCCTAATTATTATTGTGATTTGATAATTGGGATTAATCAATCACAATAACCCAAGAATATAATGTGTGATTTCTCTCTCTAAGAAAGACTTTGGAATTGATCAAATCAACAACTAGGGAACGATTCCCGTCAGTTTACATTATATACTTAGGGTGTCCAAAACCCTTTAGGACTTAGGTAGTCTTGTTAGACAAGAACTTCTTAAAATAAAACTGTCAGCCGGACCCACAGCCGTACGGCTCCAAAGCAGGCGTGCGGCGCCTCTCTAGCCGTACGGTGGGCCTGTCAGTTTCCTCGTTTTTCGCTCCTTTTAATTATATGTTCTGCGTGTGTGACCCAATAGGATTATACTAAGTTGGCAACGAGTCCGAACCAGTCAAACCTCGTAAGTCATAAGCGGACTCTAGCAAGCCATTATGACTACCCAATTAGTATAACTTTGGAATCCAAAGTTTTCTAAAATAGAACATAACACAATCTCTTTATTACACAATGTCTATTGAACGTAAGCCATGGTCAATGGTCAACTTACATTTGTTCAATGCTTTCTCGATCTCGAATGTATTGATAATTCAAATCATATTTGAGCACGGCCATGCATTTCATCAATACCATTCATCGAGTGGCCAAAGCTTGACATCTCTCTTAACGAGGAACAAATCCCATCTTGACTTATACTAATAATTAATCATAATTATCAGGGACGGGGATTATTACAATAAACATGTAAAAGATATAATAATCAAACATTCAATATCTTTATAAATAATAACATTAATTTTACAAACAACATGCCTAGGGCATAACACCAACTATCCCATCTTGACAACCAAAGGGAGGCTCACGAGGCCGAGATGGACCAAATGAAAGCTAAGCTCACCAAGCTTTCGAGTGGGAAAGGCAAGGAAGACAATGAAGAGTCCGAGTGGACCAAGGGCTTATTCGAGAGCCCTTATGTTAGTGCTCGTACCAAGAAAATAGGGGAGACAAGCACCGACAACAAAGATAACAAGATGGTTGATTCAATCATGGCTTACATAGATAAATGTTTCAACGGTCTCAACATGGGGAAAGGCTCCGACACAAGCCTTTATCAGTCATCCATTCTCATGAGCACCACGGCCGCTCTCCCTGACAAGTTCAAGATGCCCGACATTAGCAAGTTCAAGGGAAACTCTTGTCCCATGGCACACATCGAGACTTACATATGGGCTATGGTTCCAAAGAATGTCTTTCCGAAAGTTATGGAACAATGCTTCCCTCTCACTCTCGAAGGGGTGGCAAAAGATTGGTATGCAACTCTTCCGCTCACCATCCGTCTTGATTGGGACGCCGCCATGCTTGCCTTCAAAAGTCAATACCAAGGAAACACCACTCACCGCCCAACCAAGAAAGAGCTCGAGAATACCACCCAAAGGTACAACGAGTCCTTTATTGATTTTACGAGAAGGTGGAATGACAAGCTTGCTGAAATTGTCGAGAGGCCTAACACCAAGGAGCAAATGGACATCTTTCTTAAGTGTCTAAAAATTGATCTCCGTACCCACCTAAGTGGGGCTTGCTATACGGATATCTCTCAAATGTATGAGGCGGGGGTCTGAATGGATGATTTGCTCAAGGAGATCAAGAAAAGTTCTCCTAGCTTCCGATACAAGGCCGCCTCTAACTCCACAAAAGAGGCTTCGGTCAACGTCGTCACTACTGACAAGGGGAATTACAAAAGGGTTCCTCCACCTCAAGGCAAGAGATCTCAAAATGACCGTGTCTACACTCCTCTCCAAGGCATGACTCAAACCAAGGCCTTCGAAGTTCTCAAATCAAAGGGGTAAATCACACCTATACAAGGGTACCAACCCAAGTCGATCAATGCCAACCATGCTCATCAAAAATATTGTGGCTACCACCAACATAGTTGCCATCTCACTGAGGAATGCTTTGTCCTCCACAACGTCATCCAAGATCTCATAGACAAGAAGGAATTCCTAGTCCCTAATGAGGGTGATGTCAATGTAATAGAGATAGGAGAACTTGAGGAGACCACTCATTCAATCCCAATTGTGAATGAGGGCTCCAATGTGATGAATAAATTTGACAATTCTTGTTACGTTTTGACTTATGATAAGGTAATGAGGGAAGTACTAGAGAATAGGAAAAAGAGGCAAGATGGGAACGTCAACATGCTAACTCGATCCGAACGAGTCATAGCAAGCAACCCCCCCACTACTTCTGCACCAAGCACCTCTTCTCAAAGACCGCGAACTCGCGACACTCCCGAAAACCCTTTACTGGTTCAACTCAAGAAAACTCAAGCCAACATCTCTATTTAGGACCTCATTGCATCCTCGAAGAAGCACCGAGATCTTGTCATCAGCAATCTCGATGATACATCAATCTCCCCTGATACAACTCCCGAGGACCTTACTGCAATGATAGGCCACATTTATTTTGGCAATGTCATAACTTTTGCCGATATGGACCTTCCACCATTTGGGTCCGAGCATAATGAGGCCATTTATCTCAAAGTGAGAGCAAGGGGGAGACCTATTTCAAGAGTCTTGATTGACGGCGGTTCCGCACTCAACTTAATGCCCGGCTGAATCATGGGCATACTGGGGCTTAAGAATTCATATTTAAAGCATTATACTCAAGTGATCCGAGGTTACGAAAGCACTGCCCGCATAGTCATGGGTATGGTGGAAATAGACATTGAGTTTGGGAGCATGGTTATGTCCGTCCCGTTTTAAGTGCTCGATGTACCTTCCTCATCCAATTTGCTCTTGGGCCGACCATGGATACACAGTTCCAACGCCGTTCTTTCGACTCTCCATCAATGTGTCAAGTTCTGGAATGGAGACGAAATAGTGACCGTCATGGCAGAAAACGTCACTATCCATAAAAAAGGGGAACCCGTTCATCAAGTACAGCATGGGTTAGCCGACTCTACTCTCTCCAGCATCTCAATCAACTCCATTAACAAAGAAGGGGGAATGGATCATGGACCCTCGGCAATCGCAAAGTCCTCCGCATGATGAGGAATATGAATTACTTCCCTGGTTTAGGCCTAGGGAAATACCAACGAGGGAGAATGCAACCCGTAGAGGTCCCATTTGTCAAAAACAAGTTCGGATTGGGGTACGAGCCCTCTAAAGATGACTTGAATCACGAGCAAGCCATCAAGAATGAGAAGGCCCGAGCTCAAAGGGAAGACCATCATTATGAGATTCCTAATCCGAGGCCTTATCGTAAGACACTAAATGGCTACTTTGTCCGTCAGGGAGAAGACGTTCCGTACGCGATCTTTCCCGAGCCATGGGTTAACAACAAGGGCATCAGAAAGCCCAGTCTCGAAGTCTTTGCCGACTGTGAGATTCAAAAATCCGAAGGGGAACCAACTCCCATGTCGCCCCGAGAGTGGTGGGGTAAGAAAGTGACAATAGAGTCCGAAACAGAGATCACTGTGGGGGGGGGGGAAGAATTGACGGATTTAGCCTCCATGTTCGAGGAATTGGCCATCATGGACGAGTGCCAGATCAATTCCATCTACGACACTGACACTAGAAAGGAAACTATCAGCGAGATCCAGCCGAGCTCAAAGCCAATCAACAACTGGTATTCTACAAAGGGGCCCGTGGTATCCGAGGAATTCTTGGTCAAGAAAATGGGTTGCATACCGCGAAAGGTCACAAAGGAAGACTTGTTTACATTCACTTTCGAGTCCGAGTGTGTTTACGATACCCTCACCCAAGAGGATATGGAAGCTATAGCCGAGCGTGTGTTCCCTTTCTTTGTTAATGAAAAATTTGATCTTTCTGAGTACCCCGAGATTGCAAACATCATGAATGATGAATTAACTAATAACGAATCTAATGAACTAGTTAATAACGATTCAATTAATGATTAAATAGTCCACGAAAACACAACATACTTAAATGAACTTACTCAACAGGTCTATAGTCGTGGTGAAAATGGTCCAGGGGCTAACGAAGAACTGCATGTTGTTAATCTGGGTACCGACGAAGAGCTGAAAGAAACCAAGATCGGAAGCTTTTTCAAGGGGGAAGAGAAAGACAGATTGACTGCACTGCTCAGAGAGTTCATGGATGTATTTGCATGGTCATACTAAGACATGCCTGGTTTAGACAGAAAGATCGCGGAGCACAAGATTCTGATCAGGGACAATGCTAACCCGACAAAGCAGAAACTCAGAAAGATCAAGCCATAATAGTCTCTACAAGTCAAAGAAGAGATAAAAAAGCTTCTAAGTGTGGGCTTCATCAAAGTTATTGATTATCCGACATGGCTAGCCAATGTGGTGACAGTCAGAAAGGCTAATGGGAAGGTCCGTGTTTGTGTGGATTTCCGGGATTTGAACAAAGCTTCTCTAAAGGATGACTTTCCACTGCCCAACATCGACATGCTAGTCGACTCCACTGCTGCCTACGAGGTTCGCTCATTTGTGGATGGTTTTGCTGGGTATAATCAGATTCTCATGGCTGAGGAGGATCAACACAAGACTGCTTTTACAACACAATGGGGCACCTTTTGCTACACAGTCATGCCGTTTGGATTAAGGAACGCTGGGGCTACTTATCAAAGGGTTGTTACATATTTGTTCCATGACATGATCCATAAAGAAATTGAGGTCTATGTGGATGACATGATCATCCATTCAAAAGGAACCGACGGTCAGCACTTGATCGGCCTCCGCAAGTTCTTCGAAAGGCTTCGGCAACACAAGATGAGGCTCAATCCCGCTAAGTGCACTTTTGGGGTTATCCGAGGCAAAGTTCTTGGCTACATGGTCACTGAGAGGGGAATTGAAGCAGATCCCTAAAAAATCAAGGCAATCATTGACATGCCTCCTCCCACGACACATAAACAAATCAAAGGTTTCATGGGCAGACTTCTGTACATCATTCGGTTTGTACACCAACTCACTTCTATATGGACGACATGATCATCCATTAAAAAGGAACCGACGGTCAGCACTTGATCGACCTCCGCAAGTTCTTCGAAAGGCTTCGGCAACACAAGATAAGGCTCAATCCCGCTAAGTGCACTTTTGGGGTTATCCAAGGCAAAGTTCTTGGCTACATGGTCACTGAGAGGGGAATTGAAGAAGATCCCTAAAAAATCAAGGCAATCATTGACATGCCTCCTCCCAAGACACAGAAATAAATCAAAGGTTTCATGGGCAGACTTCTGTACATCAGTCGGTTTGTACACTAACTCACTTCCATGTGTGAGCCAATCTTCAAGCTACTCAAGAAGAATGTGGCTCTAGAATGGACCGATGCTTGCCAAGAAGCTTTCGACCAAGTCAAACATTACTTGACATGCCCTCCAGTTTTGGTTCCACCTCACAAGGAGAAACCTCTCTTGCTCTACCTCACAGTGAATGATGAAGCCCTCAGGTCTACGCTAGCACAAGAGCAACGAGACTCCACAAAGGAGAACGCCATTTATTTTGTCAGTCGCCGATTTCGTATTGGATAAGTCATGTGTAGCACTGGTTTGGGTTACTCAAAATCTCAAACATTACATGGAAGCCTTTCCAACCAAGCTAGTAGGAAAAGTGGACCCGCTCCGCTATATCTTTGAGAAGCCTTTCATGTCAACAAGGATAGCCAAGTGGTACTTCATGCTCGCCGGCTATGATATCACTTACGTCACACTCAAATCCATCAGGGGGAAAGTGTTCAGTGCCCAGCTTGCTGAATTTCCGTGTGGCGAAGTGAAGGGGGAGGCTTACAGTTTCCCGATGAGAACTTGGTTTGCACTACAACCGAGGAAAATAAGTGGCAACTTTTTTCGATGGCCCAGCCAATAAGCATGGTTATGGGATAGGAATGTTTCTTGTCGATCCAAATGACATCTACACTCCAATTGCAATCCGTCTTGAATTCGAAGCTACCAACAACATTGCCGAGTATGAGGCATGCATAGCGGGGCTAGAAGCAGCGCTAGAAAGAAATGTCATAGAGCTAGAAGTATTCGGTGACTCCCTGCTCCTTATCAATTAGACATCGGGTAAATGGAGAATCCAAGACCCGACACTCCAACAGTATGGTTAACACCTCGAGGAGTTGGTTGAACAGTTCCAAGACATCACATTCAATTATTTGCCGAGGGACAAGAACTGCTTTGCCGATGCTTTAGCCACCATAGCCTCACTGGTCGAGATGCCCAAAGGAAAAATGGCGAAGCCCTTCAAAATTACAAGGAGGACTAGTCCGGCATATTGCATGAGTATTGAGATCAATAAAGTCCAAACGAACCCCCCGTGGTACACGGATATCATGAACTTCCTTAACAACAGCACTTTCCCTGAGAACATCAATGGGAAATCTCGAGTAGCATTACAAAAGCTAGCTTCGAGGTATGTGTTGATTGGGAACCGAGTCTACAAAAGACATTATCAAGGGATAAATCTTATATGTGTAAATGAGACCGAAGCTCAAGAAATTATGTACGAAGTCCACGAAGGCGATTGTGGACCCACATGAATGGGATTATGTTAGCCAAGAAGATACTCCGTATTGGTTACTATTGGACTACAATGGAAAGAGACTTGTTGGTCCCTAAAGGGGCAAATAGGGTGTGAAAATCGCTAGGGGGGGGGGTGAATAGCGTTTTAAAATTCTTTTCAAACCCTTTTGCAATTCAATGGCAGATGCGTACAACTCTTATTTTGGCTAAGTATAGCGCGCGGCAAGAGTGTGAAATGCACAGCGGAAATTTAAAGCAGCTCTGCGCAGGGTATACTGCGCAGAGATAAAAATGCACGCGCTAAGTATAAGGCTAAAGAGTGGCGCAAAAAGGATTCTAAGGCAAATGAGCAATAACAATTACATCATCAAAGAGTGGCAATCTGAAAGATCAAACAATGCAGTTCATAAAAAGTTAAGCAGGAAATATGCAGTAAATATAATGAACACGCTATTTGGAGAGGTTCGATCGATGAAAGATCTACATCTTCTACCAAGATGGTTAGTCTTTGATTTCTAAAGGAGATCTTATTATAAGAGAGAGTATTACAAATTACAACATTTGAGCTCAATACTAACTCAAGATCTATTATCTATGAAGAACAAATCCTAGACTAAACCGGTGTATCTCAAGAAGTTAGATCAAAATGATCAAAGCTTCAAGAGGTGTGTGTGTGATAGAAATTCTGGGCTCTATGAATATGAAAGATGAAGAGCACCAAGAATTCTGGTGATATAGGCTTTGTGATATGAGCAGGAGTTTTGAAGGTTTGAAGATCTTGAAGGCTGTTCTAAAGAATCTGGAAAAACTAAGCAGCAATTTTCAGATCTTCATGGTTTTTCAGTGAAGCATAAAACTCGAGCTCTGAAGCATAATGGCCAACAAGAGGAGCTTGATCAAAGATGATGATCAAGGGCCGATGAAAAGGGCTAAATCCAAAAGACAGCTTGGAAATGAAGATGAGCAGGCTATTTATAGCTGAGAGCTGGAATATAGCCGTTGGAGCTCTGAGCAAGGACAATGAGCTGGCACAACATGATTGGTGCGCAGCTGTCCTTTATACCCGTTGGGGCTCTGATCAAAGATGATGACCTGGCACAATATGATTGGTGCGCAGGTATATAGAGCCGTTGGAGACTGAGCATGAAGACCAATTTCAAAAGCTTCTTCTAGAAGGTTGACAGCTGTCTTCTCTTGAGATATTTCTTTGAAGCGTGTATCCACCAATGGTTTTGCTGAGTGTGCTTATTTTGTCGTTTGTGCACACCTCAGCTCTTAAATAAGCGTGCATCTTCTAAGCGTTTTTCCAAACTTTCTGGAATGAGAGATCAGAAGATGAGGAGCTTGACCAAGGTTGTGTCCGCGCACAAAGGCATGCGCATTGCCGGCGCGCATTGATTCAGCGCATGAGTAGCATGCGCACCATGCTTGGTCACAAAGAGATCTCTTGAGAGTTTAGGAAGTAATATCTTGAAAACTGAGCAGGGTCAAGGTCTGCGCGAGATATCTATGCGCAGTGGCGACCTGCGCAGAGAACATTCTACGTAGAGAAATGAATCCTTGCTTAGGTGATCTTCGATCTTTAAAGATTCAAGTCCTATCATCTAAGCCTATACTATAAAAAGGACTTAGCTAAAGATTGAAGTTCTAAACTTCTTTACATGAGCTCCTAAAGTCCGTAAAAATACTTTATAGGTGATGGTATCAATCAATTCTAACAAATGTAGGAGGGTTAAGTGATAAGCATACCCAACAATCTCCCCCTAAATGATTGATGCCATTACTTACTATAGCAAAGGCAATTCATTTTACTTGATAATAACATGTCCATAAGAATGAGAATGGTAAATCATGCCTCAAGTCAATGCACACACTAGCCAGTGCTATAGATTTCTAATCTATCCAAAAGATTAAAAACTTACAAGATAGGAAAGATAAAAATGTCATTCAGAGCATACAAATAATGTGAGATGAAGTTTTAAGTATGCGTTTAAACTGAATGTTTAAACATCATGCGTAGAAGACATGAGCAGTTAAGATTATGCGCATGAGTTTAAGTAATAATGCATTTAATGTTCCACAAACGAATTATTTGAATTGAACAAGGTTTTTGTGAAAGCTTTATGATGCATTCTTCTCATTAAAACTTTTAAGGTTTGACTATTACAGATTACAAGTTTTGAAGAGGAAAATCAAAAGAGGTGCGCACACAAACAGAAGCGCACAAAATAAAAGCGCATAAAAACATACTGCGCAACGAGAATCAAAAGGTTAAAAAAAAATTAACAAAATACTTACAGAGGAAATCTAATCTAAGTTGATCCGTTACAGGGCTTCTCGCATCTCATTCTGAAGACCGTTGAATTTGTTCATGAGTTCCACCTTTAAATTTTGAAATTTGTCCTGGAACTCCACAGCTTTCCAACATAAGTGTTCATTCCTCTGCGCATATCAGCATTGTCATCCACTAGCTCTCTGAACCTTGCTCTGCTGTCCGTCAGGATGGCAGTTTGCGTAGCTTCTAATCTAGAGTCGGTATGGAGGCGCTGAGTGTTGACGCTTGCTTGAATGTCTAACATTGCGTAGTCAAATTTGTCGTTGAATGTCAAAGAAAAATCTGTCATGGACTTAGCAATGCATCGACGCACTTCTTCAATATTATGCGCAGAGCCTCCTTGTTCAATCTTCTCTATCTGAGCCTCCATCTGAGCTTGAAGGTCATCAAATCCTCTATGTAACCCATCTGCAAGGGTTTTCTTGAGCTTTTTCAGAATATCCCTGAGTCTACCATCAAGCGCTCCAAAGGTGCACACATTTTTGAGTTGTGCGCTGACATTTTCAAGCTGAGCGCCGATGGATTTCAGAGAGTCCAGGATAAGATGTTCCAAAGTGATAGGAACTTTTTCTTGCGCAGGCTCAGATGGACTTGCCTTTGCTTTAGCACTCTCCGTGCTTTCCTTTGCCTTTGCTTCTTCTTTGGCACCTTTCTCCCCCTTAATGGTATCAATCTCCAAACGCTGCATATCAAGACGATATAATAAAGCAGTTTAAGAAGTAAGGAATTGATTAAGCTGCAGCTGCGTAGTGACTTGATTCGCTTGAACAGAATGCAAGCTCTGCACTATCTGACGCAGCTCAGCTGAAGAGGTAGGAGGAGTCTCAGGGGCTGAAGATGGAGGTTGAACTGGAGAAGAATCACCGCTGTCGGTGGCTGCGGAACTAGTGCGGCGCTTTTTCAATCCTTTAGCGCTGCTGCGCACCTTCTGCTTGAGACGAGGAGAGGTATGTGCGATATCAGCACTGGGGATGGCTTCTTGAGAGGCTTTGTGCATTTTCTCCCCCTCAACAGCATCATCATCTGAATCACCACGGAAAGCAGCCTTGCGCTTCATAGTGGTTGGCTTTGAGGGAGCAGGCGCTGGAATCCTGGTAGGATCTACCTCTTTGATAGAAATCCCTTTGGTGGATTGAACCAAAGGAATATCCTTGAGCTTTTTGCTACTGGGCTGAGCAATGCCCTTCCCCTTGCGATTGTACGCTTCTTCTGCGGTCTCTTGCGCAGCATCCGTTGAAGATCTTCCTGCACTCTTCTTGGATTTGACCACAGGAATTGGGCCTATCCAGGGTTCCTTGTTGGGAGTGGCATCAGACAGCCAGATTTCATAGTAATCGGCGTTGCCTATCTCACTGCGCAAATTCTGAAGGTGTACTCTAGAATAGTACTTTGCGTCGCAAGACTGCTTCTTGATTGACTTTTCTTCAACATAGGTGGCCAATTCACCATAAGTCAATAGGAGTTTGGTTAGCAGTTTGCAGTGAGTTCTGTACTTGGTCTTCCCTGCGTTCAGCTTCTTCTCATAGCTTGTCATCCCCTTCACAATCTCATTGAATATTATCTGCGGCCAGTCTAGTTGATCTTCGTTGAAGATGGCTGCGCAGTATTCCCACTGCTTAGAGATGAAATGTCCATTATTTCCATTTTTGCAGTTGAGGGAATCTCCAATTAGGGTGCACAGGTGATACATCACCTCACCAAATTCCTTTCTATTATACATCGGCCACTTTTTGTTGAGGGAAGGAATGCCAATGAGCTTCTGTGCAAGCGCGTTTTGATGAGCCTCATCATAGTTGACTGAAGAACTATCAACGTTGAAGTTTAGGAGGCTGCGAATGTGATTGGGGTGAACCATTATATCACAGCGCTGAACGGTGGCCATGATCATTTCTGTGGTCTTGCCTTCAAGTTGTGCAGGAACAACTCTTGCTGTCCTGAAGAATTCATCTAACAGAGCAGGCACTATGAAGGGTTTCTCAAGAGTGAATAATGGAAGAATGCCGGAGGTGCTGAGAAGATGAAGCATGTGACGACCAATCGCATCTAAAGAGAGATCAGCTTGAATAAGTTCTCAACCCAGAATGAAATAAACATGTCCCTGCGTAAAACAATTGATAGAATTAGACAACCTATTTCTTATGGAGCTATGCGCATATGCAAGTAATGCAGATATACCTTGGCGCAAGTTCCAAAAAAAAATTATGCGTAGAAAATAGAGGGTTCGCAATAAATAAGAATGCATACGCAGAGGGATCGTGTGCACAGAAAATAAATATTAGTAAAGAAGTGTGCACAGAGAAATAGATATAGCTATATGCGCAGAAGGCCATGCGCAGGAAACTGTGCGCAGAGCACAAAGAAAAAAAAAGGTGAATAATAGACTAAATAAAAAAAATAATTAAGAACATGAAGAACACCCAAAAACACAGAAAAAAAAACAAAAGTTGACAAAATTTAACAAAAAGTACATCGAAATGACGGCGTGAACATGACGAAGTCAACCATGTAAAAAGTATGGTCAACGACATTAAAACAAACCCAAAAATTCAGAAAAACGGTTCGACTGCTAAGGAAGTTACGAAGCTCAGAAATTGACGAAAAACACATGTAACGACCATTGATCATGAAATAAACTATATGAGAGAATAGATCAGGCAAATACGAATACAACACAACTATCGATTTCAAAAATGATCAGTAAATAAGGGAGAAATCGAAAAAGGGAGTCTTGAGACCTCCAAGAACAACAATGGCGAAAAATAAGGAGTTATAGTGAAACATACCATGTCTTTGACGGTTGGATGCCTTGATTTTCGTTATACTTCTTCTTCGTGAGAGTTTCCAGAGTGTGAAGAAGAGTCGGAGATGATGATTTCTGGTTGAGTTTTAGTTTTCTTAGGAGCCATTGAAATGGTTTAGAAAGAAGGAAGGTTGAGGTTGAAGATAACGAATAGGAAATGAGAGATGAGGGTTTAGAGCAGAGGTTAGAAAGAGAGTGAGAAAATTTAGAGGGAAGAGAGAAGTAGAGAGAGAAACGGTTTAAGTAGGGAAGGAGAAGTTAGGCGCACGATAGCTAATAAAAGTTTGAGAAAATGTGCAGTGGCGCAGGATAGTAATACCACGTGTCACAAAAGGGAACGCGCGTGCGCAGGCCTATGCGCGCGTGTTCTTGTGAAGTCCTAAGCCGGTCACTGTCAAGTCGAATTCCTCATAAATGGTGAGTCAGTGAAAGGACGGGCGCACGTTAGCAGGGTGACGTGGCCGAATGGGGAACGCGCGTGCGCAGTCTTTGCGCGCGCGTGTGTCAGCGAAAAGAGGCTGACGGCTGTCGCATCACCTTCCTCATTAAGTGGTGAGCGGACATTCGTGAGACGCTCTGTCATTAATTGCAGTTTGCCTTAAATGACAATGGGACATGCGCAGGGGTAAAATGGTAATTTCCTAAGAGAATTCAAAAATAAAAGCGCGGGAAAATATGAATTACACAAGTACCCTTGTGACTCAGCGTTGACTTTTCAGTCAAGGACCTATGTGCAAAATCTAATGAATAGAACACTTACCTGCGGTCCATGATGATTTGCGCATGGATAGTCATGCGCAGCGCATTGATAGCGCAGAGATTCTGTAAATCTCAGAACTGTTGTTTCATGCGCAGACATATTGTTGCGCATGAGTTACGCAAGGCGCATGAAACTTAACCTATTTTGCACATTTATCAAGCAAATACATTAGTATCAATAAATCATATGGACAAGTTAGCTAAGGTTAAGCATACCCATTTCTCCTTTCAAGAGATCACTTGTTAATTCTTGAGGAGATGATATTAGATGTTGATGATCTTGGTAATAGTTCTTGGCAGGATTGGAAAACTGCTATGGTGGACATATTATCGCAGAGAGTTGGATAATTCTCATCAAGAATTCCATAGTCCACATGTTGTTGCTTCATCCATAAGATTTGGCAGCAGCAGCTTTTACCGGCAATATATTCTGCTTTAGTAGTGGAGATGGACACAGCAGCTTGTCTCTTGCTTGCCCATGCTAAGTCGATTTCCAAGGAAATGACCAGTTCCACTTGTGCTCTTCCTGTTAATTGTGCACGCTGCGTAGTCCGCATCTGAATAGCCTACAAGTTTAAAGTTCGAATCTTTGGTGTACCAAAGTCCAAGGTTAACAGAGCTAAAAATATATCTAATATTTTTACGTCAGTTATGTGCGCTTCAGAAGAATTAGCGATAGTGCGCACAGATCCAGTCAACATAACATCTTGGCCAGCTAGCAGAAGATAAAGAAGAGTTAGTCATACCTAGATATAGTCTGATCAACTTTACCTTTTAAGTCTGTTAAATTTGTTGCTTGTGGCCATTGGAGTGTCGTATGCTTTAGCATTCAAGTCCAAACTTCTTGATTAAGTTCCTAGTGTACTTGACTTGATTTTCGAAGATGCCATCATTCAATTGCATGATTTGAAGCCTGAGGAAGAATGTGAGTTCTCCCTTCATGCTCATTTCAATCCAGCTTTTCATTTGCTTTTCAAAGCGCGCGCTTGAAGCCTTTCTCTAGTAGGAATTTTGATAGCGTATCGTACCATGCTCTTGGAGTTTGCTTAAGACCATATAAAGCTTTCTTGATTTGATTCTATAATGCTTCCATTCTTATCCATCTTGTTTCCGAACACCCATTTTATACCAATAATGCCTTGATCATGAGGTCTAGGTACTAAGGTCCAAACCTTGCAGCGCTCAAATTGGTTAAGCTCTTCTTGCATAGCAGTAACCCAGCTTCAATCTTGGAGCGCTTCATCAATCTTCTTTGGTTCGATTTGAGAGATAAAAGAGTGATATTCATCATCAAAGTTTGATGCTCTCCTAGTACGAACCCCTACATTGAGATCACCAATGATGTTTGAAGTTGGATGATCTTTAACTTCACGAACCTCGGGAGGTAAGTTAGGTTGAGTGGTAGGAATACGAAGATCTTTAATGGGTACTTCATTTGTTCCAGCATCGAGATCATCAAAAGTGATTTGCTGAAGCGGAGAAACGTTATGCGCAGGAGGAGGTGTTTGCGCATCAGGAGTTGCAACTTCAGGCGCAGCATTTATAGTATGCCCATGAGATGGACTGATTATGAATCTGCTTGATCTATGTCCTGCGCAGGAATAGAATTACTGCGCACCTGTCTAAAAAGCTCAGCAGAGTCATCAGAATCATTGGGAGCCAAATGTGGCTCAAGGAGAGTATGCTTATCAAAAAGTAGCATGTACAGATACTAAAATGACTAGAGATTTATCTTATTAAGATCATGAAAAGCTTATAGACTGATTTGCATACCCAACGAAAATACCTTCATCTGCTTTGGCGTCGAATTTTCCTTAATAGCGTTTGCAGCCAAAGAACTTTGAAGAAAGTGATGTTGGTTCTTGTTGGTTCTCACAATATTGAGCGACATCGTTGTTCATAAATTCTGTTCCATTGAAGTGTCGAACTCTATTGATGTCTTCTATGTTTGGAGATTAAGGAGAACAGCTAGGATATCATAGAGATACCACAGGTTGGTCCAAAGCTTCGCGGTAGTGAGCGGTCCAAACATATGAGGTGAAGCGGATGTAAGCGTTTTGACATTGGAGCAATCTTGTGGGAGGAAAGCTGCTCAGGCTGCTTACTAAGCTGGCATGGTGCTTATACCATTGCTAGCTGCTTTCACTTAAGCTTATTGCTGCAAAACAAGGATTAGTAATAGAAATTATAGCGGTAAGATTAAATAGATTAGAAATTGGTCTTACGAGTCCCTGTGAGCAAAGTTAGTCCAGAAAAGCCATTTTTGATGTAACATAGCGTTGAAGTGATATGGCATTCCAGAACTTTATCTCATAATTGTGATATGGAGAGCAGGTTGCTTGAGACTTAATCTTTTATGATTAGTCCAAATCCAATTATGTGCCCTTTGTTGTTGTCACCATATATTACTGAGTGATCTCTTCCTTCGTGCGCACTTTTAAGAGTGTTGACATCTCTAGTAGTGTCTAGAATCCACTGTCGATATAAACTGAGCTTGAGAGAGCGTAGTGAAGTAGATCTTTTCTGGTTGATGAAACATTATCTTGCGCTCTACAGCAGAGTTGTCTTTTAACATCAACACACTTAGGGATTCCTTGCGCGGCTGCGGAGTTGGTGATGATGCAGCTTCTGTTAAGTTGGCGCATGCTCAGGTTCCATTTCAGAAACAACTTTTGAATCATTGTCAGCATTTGCCATTAAGCAGAGTAGTCCATCCTCAGGATCAGTATAGTTGTCTTCAATGTCAAGTCTTCGAGTCCTTAGCTCCTTCTCTGCGCAGTTCTCTTCATCAACCATTCTGCACTGCTTTGATGCTTTGTGCGCAGGGTTGCTTTTCCTTGTACTCAAATTTTGAAGGAGGCATTGAAGCGTAATGTCCTGGCTTTCTGCAGTAAACCAAGTCATCTTTCTTTGAGTCTCTATGAGAGAGAATAGGATGTTTGCTTAAGGATCCACCAAGTTTGGAGAGCTTTCTGAATTTGATATGAGGTTTGAGCAGGCGCAGGAATAAGTGAAAAGTTAGCCATTGCCCTAGATTTTTGAAGCCGTATGGAATCGGCACCCAAGCTGTTAAGCTTGAAAAACAAAACAAGTTTTATTAAGGTGTTTGCTCTGATACCACTTGTTGGTCCCTAAAGGGGCAACAAGGGTGTGAAAATCGCTAGAGGGGGGGGGGTGAATAGCGTTTTAAAATTCTTTTCAAACCCTTTTGCAATTCAATGGCAAATGCGCACAACTCTTATTTTGGCTAAGTATAGCGCACGGCAAGAGTGTGAAATGCACAGCGGAAATTTAAAGCAGCTCTGCGCAGGGTATACTGCGCAGAGATAAAAACGCACGCGCTAAGTATGAGGCTAAAGAGTGGCGCAAAAAGGATTCTAAGGCAAATGAGCAATAACAATTACATCATCAAAGAGTGGCAATCTGAAAGATCAAACAAAGCAGTTCATAAAAAGTTAAGCAGGAAATATGCAGTAAATATAATGAACACGCTATTTGGAGAGGTTCGATCGATGAAAGATCTATATCCTCTACCAAGATGGTTAGTCTTGGATTTCTAAAGGAGATCTTATTATAAGAGAGAGTATTACAAATTACAACATTTGAGCTCAATACTAACTCAAGATCTATTATCTATGAAGAACAAATCCTAGACTAAACCGGTGTATCTCAAAAAGTTAGATCAAAATGATCAAAGCTTCAAGAGGTGTGTGTGTGATAGAAATTCTGGGCTCTATGAATATGAAAGATGAAGAGCACCAAGAATTCTGGTGATATAGGCTTTGTGATATGAGCAGGAGTTTTGAAGGTTTGAAGATCTTGAAGGCTGTTCTAAAGAATCTGGAAAAACTAAGCAGCAGTCTTCAGATCTTCATGGTTTTTCAGTGAAGCATAAAACTCGAGCTCTGAAGCATAATGGCCAACAAGAGGAGCTTGATCAAAGATGATGATCAAGGGCCGATGAAAAGGGCTAAATCCAAAAGGCAGCTTGGAAATGAAGATGAGCAGGCTATTTATAGCTGAGAGCTGGAATATAGCCGTTGGAGCTCTGAGCAAGGACAATGAGCTGGCACAACATGATTGGCGCGCAGCTGTCCTTTATAGCCGTTGGGGCTCTGATCAAAGATGATGACCTGGCACAATATGATTGGTGCGCAGGTATATAGAGCCGTTGGAGACTGAGCATGAAGACCAATTTCAAAAGCTTCTTCTAGAAGGTTGACAGCTGTCTTCTCTTGAGATATTTCTTTGAAGCGTGTCTCCACCAATGGTTTTGCTGAGTGTGCTTATTTTGTCGTTTGTGCACACCTCAGTTTTTTAATAAGCGTACATCTTCTAAGCGTTTTTCCAAACTTTCTGGAATGAGAGATCAGAAGATGAGGAGCTTGACCAAGGTTGTGTCCGCGCACAAAGGCATGCACATTGCCGGCGCGCATTGATTCAGCCCATGAGCAGCATGCGCACCATGCTTGGTCACAAAGAGATATCTTGAGAGTTTAGGAAGTAATATCTTGAAAACTGAGCAGGGTCAAGGTCTGCGTGAGATATCTATGCGCAGTGGCGACCTGTGCAGAGAACATTCTACGTAGAGAAATTAATCCTTGCTTAGGTGATCTTCGATCTTTAAAGCTTCAAGTCCTATCATCTAAGCCTATACTATAAAAAGGACTTAGCTAAAGATTGAAGTTCTAAACTTCTTTACATGAGGTCCTAAAGTCCGTAAAAATACTTTATAGGTGATGGTATCAATCAATTCTAACAAATGTAGGAGGGTTAAGTGATAAGCATACCCAACAAGACTGCATCGAGAAAGTCAAGAAATGTGCCAAGTGCCATTTCCACGCTAATTTGCAACATGCTCCACCTTCACAATTGTATAACATGACCACACCATGTCCATTCTATTGTTGGGGGCATAGATATCATCGGCAAAGTCCATCCTACGAGAAGCAACGGACAGTCATTCATTCTAGTGGCCGTGGATTACTTCACAAAATGGGTCGAAGCACAAGCTTACCGAGTTCTCAACGCCAAGAAAGTGGCCGAATTCGTGAAGATTAACATCATGTGCCGATACGGTATTCCTCATGAGATCATCTTCGAAAATGGTTCTCACTTTGAGAAAGAAATGGATGCACTTTTGGTTAACTACAAGATTTCCAAACACAAGTCATCCCCGTACCGCCCCTAAGCTAATGGAGCGGTCGAAGCAGCAAATAAGACAATCGAGGTCATCATACAGAAATGGCTTCAACAGGAAGGGATTGGCCCGAGAAATTACCACTGGCATTGTGGGCTACCGCACGTCAATACGGTCAGCGACAGGAGAAACTCCTTACTCATTGGTTTATGGTTTTGAAGCCGTACTCCCAGTCGAACTCGTGATTTCTTCTCTACGGGTCTTACTCGAGAACCAAGTCAACGAGGTTGATTGGATGAAAAATCGATACGAGCAATTAGCCCTACTCGACAAAAAGAGGTTAAGAGCGTTTGAACGCACAAGGGCTTATCAACAAACAATGGCAAAGGCTTTCAACAAGAAGGTGAAACCTCGAAACATCAAAGTGGGAGATTTGGTCCTAAGACAACATCCCCCCAATGCCATGAATCCCTTGGGAAATGGGGACCCCGATGGATTGGACTTATGTGGTAAAAAAGACACTAAGTGGCGGTGCAGTCCAACTCGTAGACTTGGATGGTGATCAATTGCCAAAGGAGGTCAACCTCGACAAGCTCAAGAAGTTCTACGCTTAGCAAATGAAGACCGTTTAAAAAAAAAAAAAAAAAAAAAAAAAAAAACGCTCGCTAGTTGAAATCCCGCAAGGGCGGCCTAGGAAAAATTAGAGCACGTGCAAAAAAGAAGCCCGCTAGATTGAAAACCCGAAAGGGCGGTCTAGACAAAAAACAGGGTGCACACAAAAAATAAAATAAAAAAATGGTCTTCATTTTTTTGAACTACGGGAACCTGAGCCTCTCTACGAGAGGACGTAGGCAACCTTCGGGTGCGGTCTAAAACAACATTTTTACCCAATCGTGTCATAACAAAATGCAATGTTTATTCAATCCTCGAATCATTCTTGCCATTACAACGGATAATGTTGAGCAATAAGAGACAATAAAACATTAAATCCTAACAAGTGGTCTATTTAATTGCAATCTTGGGGTACTAAGAAACTTTTAATCTTTCTTCTGTTTGGAAACCCATTGCTTCTTGCTACAGCCCTTGACCTTCTTGGGTGGAGACGGAGCATTCTCGGAACCACCAAGACGAGAGAAGATGCTAGGATGGGACGGAGCTTCATCAACAACCTTCCCTTTGCCTTTGTCAAAAGAGGCCTTGACCGGAGCCTTGTATGGGCGCTTCCACACATAAGGAGAATTACCCTTACCTTTCCCCTTCTTCTTCTTAGGGAAATAACGTGGCCTAGGGACTTCAGCATGAACCATTGGCTTCGAAGGTCCCACAACAACCTCATTGGGTCTTCCCAAACGATCAAAGACACTCGGGCGTGCCTTCACAATGGGGACGGGTATTGACTTTTCACCCTCCGAGACGGACACTTTTACCTCAAAAGAGAAGGTCATGGGAGCTATTCTTGACAAGAATTTGGGGCTTAAAGTGATGAGAAGTAGTGCAGAATATTGCTGTGTAACCAAACTGGTCGAAATGGGTTCAAATTTTATAGCTGTTGGAGAATCTAGTTCAGAAAAGAAAGGGGCTATAAATCAGTAGCCCAGACGCGGGCGCCCCCATCTTTGGGGATCAAACGCGCGCGCGTCCCATACCCAAGTCCAGGCGTGCGCGCCTTTGACAGACGGACAGAACAGAACAGGCCTTGTCAGTCCAGCAACAATCCAGGCATTTCAACGCCTTCAACCTGCAAACAGTTCAGAATCTGCAGCAGCAAAGCAACATTCAACCAAACACTTTGGGCACACATTTTTTTGTAAAAAGGTCAACACATAAGATCGAGTCTAGATAAATATAAAAAATGTAGATAAAATAGCTAGGACTGTAAATACATGCTAAATGTTATTACATGTTAAAAAAATAAATTGTTCAGGCACTCATCCTCCCCAGTCTACTCTGAGTTATCATCGGCGGTACTGTGCTCACCCTCATCACCGCTCTCGGTCTTCTCATCATCATCAGACTCTTCTTCAGACTCCTCGACCGTGATCTCGTGACGGTGTCTCTTTGGCACCTGCGCCGAGGAACTAGCACCGCCACGGCTAAAGCTCCTACTCAGTGACTGCCTAGCCGACTGCACAGCCTCATCCACATCAAGAGAAACATCTCTGCATCCTCGCCCCATACCACGGGCACCCTAAGCCATGCCTCTAGAATCTCCAGATACGGTCCCTGCTGCCTCCCGGGTCAGGTTCACCATGTCCCTACAGAGCTCCAGCACTTTATCCTCCAGCTGGCGCAGCCTCCTCCGTATTCCTTTGTTTTGGCGGCCTATGTGCCTATAAGCAGCTACATGCACCTGTCACAAAAGAAACAGGAAACTACATCAGTATGCCGAGATAAAAGTGACTGGAACAGAAAATGGGTCGTAATAAAAAATGTACAAGAAAGAATACAGTCATACCACAGCCACCTGGGCAGGAGGCTCCCTCTCCGGTGACATCTCCTCTGGGACTATCTCCCTCTGCTCCTCAAAAATCCCAAAGTTTTAGTACGTATAGTACGAAGGAGGCAGAGGACGATCAAAGCAATAACCTGCACCGGTGTGGTAAAACTGTGCAGAAATAGAAGGAGAAGGCTGTGTTCCCCGAGGGTCGGCATACATAAAGCCCGGCATCAGATTATTCGCTCGGAAGAGGCCATAGTCCTGATAAATAAGGACGAAAGGGGTAGCATCAACCCCTTCCATATACATGGCCCTATCATCCTCAGACAACGCCCCCCAGTTACGAGGGCAGAAAGGAGGGAACTCTAGAACCGCCTGCCTAGGGGAGTTATGGTAATCCACCATCTGGCTCCCATGCTGCCAGTATACCCTTTCTCCCAAGTACATGGCCATGCACTCCACGGAGCTCATCAGAAACCTCGAGCGGGTATGGAACAATGTATGCTCTATGATACCATAAATCGGTCTCCAGGGAAACAATGACTGAGATACGGACTCATGCCTCAAACCATCCAGATATTGCCTAGCTGAAACCAAGCCAATGGGGCAGTGCCGGTCTTCACATTTCTGGCCTTGTAAGACCACCTGGCACAATCAGGATACAGGGGCTGATCCTCTCTCCCAATCCTGATATCCCTCATGCCCAGAATGGAAAATGCCCACAGCTGCAAACAGAAGCAAGGGCAGAAATTAAACACAGTTAAAAGTGCAGAAAGGACGGAAATCTAAAAGGCAAAACGGTAAATGTGCCTCCCAAAGTGACCGAGCTCCTAGTCGAATGAATAGTCAAGTCCATACCGCGATAGCAAGCAGCCAGACTCGCTGCACACAATTGTATTGGGCAGCCTGGTCTAGATCAACCAGAAGTCCAACAGGGACAGGGAAGCAGAACACCCCCCGATCGCGAACAAGGTATGAGATAAAGTATACCAGATAAAACAACGGGCCACCGTATCGACCCGGTGTAGACACCCCGCTTTGGACCTCTCACCCGATTGCATACAGAGTATTTTTATTTAACTTGTTTTTGTTAATTTCTGTACTTCCGTTAAGTTCCTAACTGATTTCGTTAGTTTTGGACTAAACTCCATAACAGAATTAACTTTTTAGAGTCATTCTGTCATTCTGTTATTTTCACCCGCGGGCGCCTCCGACACTGTCAACAGGCCGCGCCCGCTTCTCACCCAAAGGCCGGACTCGCGCGCTTCCCTTTTGACTGTTACGGATTGCAGCCTTTTCCCTCCATTTTTAGAGTCAAAAACACATCTTTTCATCACATGTTTTATTCCACATTCATCCCATGCTTCGTAACCTCCAATCCCACACTTCTAGCCATCTATTTAAAATAAATATCTTTTTTATTTTATTTGATTTTCTCTTATTTTTTATTTTTCTTTATTTTCTTATTGGTTAGAAAAGCTTATTTTCCTCTCTTTTTTCACCTATTTAAACCTCTTCTTTTTACCTTAGAAAAGGGGACCTCAACATTTCTCTCTGGCCAAAACTCTAGACTTTTAGGACCTTCTCTTTTGACTTGAAATCTCTACACAAAATACAATATACACAATTCTCCAAGAATTCTCTTTACAAGAGTTCTACCAACAAGAGTTTAACACAACAAAACTCTACACAAATTGTTCTACAACAATTGCCTTACAACAACACCATTTTCAAGTCCAAGTTTGAAGCCCACTTTCTTAAGGTATTTATTCTTCTTCTCTTATTTTCACATGTCTTGGTAATGTATGCAATCCCCATCAATGGGACATGACCAAATGACCACTTTACTACATTAAGTTGGTTAAGGTTATCTCCCTACATTTTAATCTCTACTTTAATCTCCCCATTTCATTATTAATAAAATTGTTTAGGATAATTCAACATGTAATCTTTAGCATAAATTAAATCAATAAAATCTTTATCTTTTTATTTTCCCCTTTCTTTTCATTTTAATTGTTAGCACTATTTATTGAGGACATTTAGCATTAGAACACCAAAAGTAGCAAGACCCACGTAAGCGGGGCGGACTGGGTGTTTAAGTACTTCCCACTCCGTCACCTAACCCCCGAACCCTTCTCTTCCCGAATCTTCTGGTTTTCGTACATAAAATTGGCTTTTTCTTAGTTTATTATGTTCCTCTAAAACATAGGTGGCGACTCTTAAATAAATTAGACATCCTAGGATAATTCACCGCTCTAGCCAGGCGGGTTTTTCCCGGGGTATCTATAGTGGCGACTCCGCTGGGGACATAGAGGGTTAAACTTGCATTTTCTGCTTTTGGTGTTCTAATTTTTGTTTCTGGGCATTCTGTAAAAAGGGTGGGAAGCGCGCGCCTCCGGCCTTATTGGCCTAAAGCGCGCGCGTCCGACCCCTTCTACGGCTTATTGGCCTAAAGCGCGCGCGTCCGACCCCTTCTACCAGAATCGCCCGCCTCTCATTTTGTTCTTCGAATTTCATGTTTCTGTGCTAACAGTCTCTGCAGGGGAAAGTTACCTGATTTGGGACCAGGGCAATCCCCTGAGTCCACAGTTTCTGACATTCTGATAGGTACCCCAGATGCGAGCGCCTCCAATCTTCATGGCGAACTGCGCGCGCTTCCCATATCAATGCTCTGAGGCGCGCGCTTCTGGGTAAATTCCCAGAACATCATTCAGTTCCCAGAACAGAAGCAGTGCACAGAAACAAAACAGAATGATAGTGTGGGCATCGAGCCTGCACATGAACAATTTTACTTTTTGTTTATTTTTATCGGTCACACGGGTGATTCGAAAGTTGTAAATTATGTGCTTATTTGCTTTCATTTTCTTTTTTTTTAAAAAAAATTGTCACTTGGCTTGACCTCACACTACATGCACATATTCTTATTAATTGCTCACAATCGAGTCGCACAAGTCCAATCCCAAACCCGTCGAGGCCCGTCCTAGGAAGTTTCAAGCTCCACTCGACCTTAACTCTTCCGAAGCGGTAAACCTCAGCCCGTGGCGTAGTTCATGACTACAAGCCGGGGGTGACCTTTAAGCCTCTCTTTAGCCGAGCACAAGCCACACAATTCTTAGTTTAGGTTCTAACACTCCGTGACCAAGTCGGTTTTTATGTACCGAGATTTTCCTAAACTAATGTCTTCAAATCATACATGCCACTCGTTGTTATGGACGAAATAAAAATCCGTCCCCGCATGTATGCTTTACTACATTAATTTAGTTTAATCCCGACACATGTAGGATTCACAAGCGTGGTGGAATCCGATGAGTATATGGGACCGTGAGAAGTTCTATATACTAGTGCGACGATTCCACTATTTTTCTAGAAACCCCAAAAAGGACCACGTCCTTCCGACTTTTGTAAATAAAAAAAAAAGAGAGTCTTTTCTTTATATGGTTTGAGTCTTTACTTTTGTTTGTAGGTGAAATAATCTTATCCAAAAGGTGTTTGTGGGGCTATCCTAAGATCAACCGTGTTCTCTCCATAGGTCCAATAGCTTCAAACGGCAACGACAACAGCATTCCCGTATCCAACGAAGGGTTATTCCGCATGTGGAAGCATTGAAAGGGAAAGTTTATACACTAGCCGATAATGTTCGCCGCAAGGATGATTTATGGCGAGCCCATTACGAGCATGTGAAAACGGCCCACAAGAAAGAAGTTGCTCAACTCAAGAACCAATTGAAAGGGCTCACGAATGAAAGAAAGGTCCCAAAACATTGATATCGGTTTGGTCAACACTCTCATGTCCTACATTGACCAAAGGCTTAGTGGGTAAATTTGCACAAGGGCCCAAGCACCGACCCTTCATCAAGCTTCTTTCATGAGCACTATGGTGGCCCTTCCGAGAAATTCAAAATGCCCGATATTGGCAAGTTCAAGGGCAACTCTTGTCCCGATGCTCACATCGACTCTACATTTGGGCCATGCTACCGAATAAAGTGTCTCCTCAAATAATGGCACAATTCTTCCCACTCACTCTTGATGGGTTCGCAAAAGATTGGTATATGGGTCTCTCCGGTTCCACCCGCCTCAATTGGGATGCGCTATGCTTGCCTTTAAGTCACAATATGAAGGAAATTACATGCACCGTCACACGAAGAAAGAATTGGAGAACACCATGCAAGAGGGCAATGAATCATTTGGGGACTTTTCTCGCCGTTGGAATGACAGTTAGCCGAGATGTGGATAGGCCCTCAATGAAGGAAACAAATGGACATCATCGAAATGTGTGACTTTGGACCACCGAACTCATCTTAGTGGGGGCTCTTTTATCCGGATTTTGCCAACATGTTAATGTGGGGATCAGAATTGACAACTTGCTCCGTGAAATAAACAAGGAATCCTATGAGACAAGCTCCGAAACCAAAGGGGTCCCGGACAGTTCAAACAGCGACATGGAAGGTTACAATGGTTTTGAGGACTGCGATAAGGGGGAGAACTACAACGACGACGACAGCAATCTCCGTTTCTCTTTCTCTAACTGTAATAGGAATTAAAAAAAAAAGAGTCAAAAGTCCTCTTTTGTGGCATTAAGTTTTCTTCCTTCTCGTCAATGCTAAAGTTTGAGTCGGTCTTAATAAAAGTCGTTCTTATCCTCATACACTCTTCCAAGTTGTTCAATTTATTTCTTGGCAAAATGATGAAAAGATGTCCTAAACAAGTTTTAGAACGAAGGCCATCACTTGAATGCCAAGGGCTAAAATCGTGACGAAGGCGACAACAACAACGACGAAATCAAGACAAAGAAAGGTGGAGCAACGATCATGAAGCAAAGTTTCAAAAGAGATAAAAAAAAAGCTCGCTAGGTTGTGTAGACACTCCGCCTTGGACCTCTCACCCCGATTGCATACAAAGTATTTTATTTAACTTATTCTTGTGATTTCGTTACTTCGGTTAAGTTCCTAACTGATTCCGTTAGTTTGGACTAAACTGCATAACAGAGTTAATTTTTAGGGTCATTCTGTCATTCTGTCCTTTTCTGCCGGGGCGCTTCCGGAACTGTTAACGGGATCTGCGCGCGTGTCTCGCCCCAAAAGCGGGACTCTGCGCGCTTCCCATTTTGGCAGTAACGGATTGCACCTTATTCCCTCCCTTTCTTATTTGCAACATCTCTTCTTGATCACAAAAGACTTATTTCTCATCCACATTCATCCCCACTAGTTTTATAACCTCCAATCCCATTATTCTAGCCATCTCTTTAAAACAAAACTAATTCATTTTGATTTTATTTGATTT